>BGNK01001860.1:5543-75091 GCA_003297005.1 Symbiodinium sp. clade A Y106 | reverse complement strand
ACTCCACTTTTTGGGAACCACAATGTCGGCCCCAATCATTTGAATCACTTGTTGGGCTGCTTTGTGCTCCCATCCTTGTGACCAGCTTTGCTTCCCGTGTTCGAGTTCCGGTTTCAGAGTCGCTCTGCGGACCCCAAAACTAGACCAATGCACAGTACTACTACCACTACTACTACTACTACTACCACTACTACTACTTCTAATCCTACTACTAGTACTACTACTGCTACGACTACTACTCCTACTACTACTACTACTGCTGCTACTACTACTACTACTACTGCTACTACTACTAGTACTAGTACTACTACTGCTAAGACTACAACTACAACTACGACGACCTAAACCCTATGCATACTTCGAAGCCTGGAGGAGACCATCAAGTGCAAAGTCCTGGAGAAGCCAATGGTGGTCCCCTCCGGCTTGCGGCGGGCTTGGAGCTGTTTACTATAAGAGCCTGAGTAATTACCTATGCTATTTTGGGGGCTCCTTATTATAACTACAGTATACTAGGCCCCAAAACCCTATTCTAATTATTAAGGCCCCTCTATTATGTACACGTCAGAAGCGCTTTACTACTAGGATGACTGCTACAGCCGCCGCTGCTGCTTCTGGCTCTTATACGTTCCTGCTGCTGCATTGCTGTTGCATTGCTGCTGCTGCTGCATTGCTACTCCTATCTAACATTCTTTCCTTCGCCTCAACTCTATTTCTACTCCTGCCGATGCTGTGGCGGCTGCAGCTTGTGCTTGTACTGCATTCGCTACTACTGCCAGGGCTGCCGCTGCTCACCGTAAGCTGCCATAGTCATCAGAAGCCAACACCAGAGGACAACCACAGGTGCAACTTGAAGCTTGAAATTTACCGTCCCACCCACCGCTGCGCCGCGGTTTTTGATGGAACTGCCTATGGACTTGAACCTCAATCCCCCTCTCGAGACGTCACAGCCCTGAATGAGTCCAGGGCTGTTCTTCTATTTTGTATCGGGATCCTTTCTTTAGGGAGGTGGAGTCTTCGTGGGAGCCTGCTAGTTGCTACTCGCAGGCTTCCTGTGAGTTCTGGAGAGGTACCAGACTCACCAAGTCAGTTTTCGGGCTCGTACTTGGAGGATCATGGGACTTAGTAAGTACGGTTATAAGTACCCTAAGTGGGGTTATAAGTAATTATAAGTATAGTTACCTTAACTATAACCATGATCCTCTAAGTAGTTGTTGAAACCCTAGATGCCAAAAGCTGGATGTGTAAGACCCTCACGGCGATGCAAGACCCGAAACTCAAAACCCAGCGCTGCCCCTTCACACCTTCAGACTCCAAGAGCCCTAGCAGGCTCGGAAAAACCCAGCGAAGCCTTACAAACCATTAAATTCAAAACCCTAAACCTTGACTTCGCAACCCTAAGTTGCATTTGGTGCCGCAGGGACCATCACCAGGGCTATCGGGTGCTATTCTCCTACTGTAGCGAGGCTTCGGGGGGGGGGGGCCTACGTACTCTCGGGGTGCTGGCATCAACAAGCTACTGGGTAAACCCTAAACCCTATAACCCCTAAACCCTAAACCCTATAACCCCCAAACCCTAAACCCCATATAAACCCTAAACCCTATAACCCCTAAACCCTAAACCCCATAACCCCTAAACCCTACAACCCTATAACCCCTGAACCCTAAACCCTAGAACCCCTAAACCCTAAACCCTATAACCCCTAAACCCTAAACCCTATATAAACCCTAAACCCTATATAAACCCTAAACCCCATAACCCCTAAACCCTACAACCCTGCACCCTAAGCCCTTAACTCTTAGACCCTAAAGGGATCCTCCCTGATTTTTCTGGGGTGGTCTTTCAGGATCGAGGTTCAGGGGGCCTCTGGCTCCGAAAGGCTTAGGGGATAGGGTTTAGGGTTTAGGGTTTAGGGTGTTGCGGTTTGTCCCCCCACTCCCTGGAGTTTGGTGCGGTGATGTCGGGAGTAGAGCCCTGGCAAGCTGCAGGGTTTGAGCAGAGACCCCTATGGCCTGAAGACCTAGCCACTCAGCAAAGCTACCCCTTAAGATCGAAGCTCTATCTCACTCTACGGGAGTTTCCGAAAATAGGGGTACCTTATTTTGGGGTCCTTATAACAAGGATCCTACTATTTAGGGTACTATATTGGGGTCCCCTATTGTCGGAAACTCCCTAAACCCTAAACCCTTTATTATTATAGAACCCTTATAGATCCCTTTAAGGAACCCTAGGGTCCCCTATTTTCGGAAACTCCCAGACAAGACACTGAAGTCCGACATCCGAGGCCTCAGCCCGAGACGGCGAAAAAAAGAGCCCTCAAACTCCCGCACCCATCCCCAAACCCTACTTGGAGGATCATGGGACTTAGTAAGTATGGTCCCTTGAAGGGTTCCTTAAAGGGATCTATAGGGTTTAGGGTTTAGGGTCTACTTGGAGGATCATGGGACTTAGTAAGTACGGTGAAAAGTGCCCTAAGTGGGGTTATAAGTAGTTATAAGTACAGTTACCTTAATTATAACTCTAGTTACTAAGTCCCATGATCCTCCAAGTATGCTCTAAGCCTGGAGAGGGGTTAAAAAACCTGGAGCACAACCTAAACCCGAAACCCTAAACCCTGAACCCCCAGAAGACCAAGAAGACTTCGATTGTCGTGTCTCCTTGCCTTCCTTCCTCCTCGCTGCGAAGTCTCACCATGATCCAGGGTTTAGGGCCGAGTAATGCGGACTATATCAGAGCAGGTTGGGTATCTTCTAGAGCTATGTGCAAAGCAGCAAGGGATCCCTGCAGACTTCTCTTTGAGGGTGTTCTGAGTATGTAATTGCGATGGCAAGAACAGTACTTGGAGGATCATGGGACTTAGTAAGTACGGTTATAAGTACCTTAAGTGGGGTTATAAGCAACTGTAAGTAAGGTTACCTTAATTATAACCCTAGTTACTAAGTCCCAGGATCCTCTNGGAGGATCATGGGACTTAGTAAGTACGGTTATAAGTACCTTAAGTGGGGTTATAAGCAACTGTAAGTAAGGTTACCTTAATTATAACCCTAGTTACTAAGTCCCAGGATCCTCTAAGTATGTAATTGCGATGGCAAGAACAGTAAGAACACAACTGGGGGATACGCACACCAACACTGGAGCTGCAGACGCGGCAATACCAGCTGTTGTATCAGTTGTACGTGCTAAACATAAGTTCAATATCATAAGGGCAGTAACGATTATGCAACGAGAACGATATTCCCTGTAAGGGTTCCTTTAAAAGGAAGGATCCTTCAATGGTTCCTTGAAGGATTCCTTGAAGGGTTCCTTTCGGGGAGCCATAACGCTTAGGTATTGAACTCGCCGAACCTGACCTTTACGCTGGAGCCCTGACTAGGTCCTCCAGTAAGCATCCTTTTTATCATTTGTTTGGCGGTGTTTCCTTCTCCAAGCTGCACCCTGTGCAAAAGGGTACGCTTTGTATACTTGCTATCAATGGGATGCCGGGGACGCTATCCCAAAGTCCTTAAACCACAAGCCGTCCACCCTGAACGGTACTGCCTCTGCTCCAAACCAGCCAGGACGGTGTGAAGCACATGCTGGAGGGAGCTCTCCCACCGACGCTCCCCGCCACAGAGAAGGAGTCGAAGTCTTCGTTTGGCGGTTCATGGGCATTTAGAGGTAGGGGTATGAGTACCTGGGTCGGAGCTATAAGGAATGGTGACTGCAGTGACCTTGCTGTTAACTCTACTTACAACGACCCTTGATCCTTCAAGCTTCAAGCCCTTCTAGAACCCTGGTAGCCACGATGGAAAGCCCTATACAAGCCTGCTCGCTAAGCCACCAGACCCTTTAAGCAACCCTAAACCGTAAACCCAAAGCCCTTCTTCGGGCTGAGAGGGCACCTGGCGCTGAGGAAAAGGAGCTTAACAAAAACCCTTCTTCGGGCATGAGGTCGACTCACGGATTCGAGGGGTTCCGCCAAACCCTAAACCCTAAACCCCCAAACCCCTAAACCCTAAACGCTAGACCCCTAAATCCTAAACCCTAAACCCCTAAGCCCTAAACGTCTCGCAGGAGCCGGCGGATTTCCAGAGCCTCGCAGACATTGCGAACAACTTTGGGGCCAAAGATCCGGAGGCACCCGATGTAGGTTTAGGATCCCTTAAAGGAGCCCTTAAAGGAGCCCTCTACGGTTCCCTTGGAGGATCCCTGAAAGGTTGAAGCTGAAGACTAAGCCCTGGAGGGTTTGGGGTTTTAGGGTTTCGGCGGTGTATCGGATTTGGGGGGATTGAGGTTGGGGGACGGGGGATTCCGATGATTGACAGTAGCTCGACTCTGATCTACATTTTCGTTTCATTGTGGTTCTTGCATGTAGCGGCCCGGGTTGACGCCCCGGGAGCGCTTGGTGGATTAAGGTTCAAGAAGTACCCCCTTTGCCCTGCGCCCGAAGTCAAACCCTACCCTAAACCCTAAGTTCTAAACCCTAAACCCTGCAACCGAAGTCCTTAAACCACCGTACACCCTGAGCTTCCACACTCATCTCCCCGAGGGATCAAAGACTCCGAAAGACTCTAAACCAAGAATTCAGGCTTACTTCGTTAAAGGTCCTTCCTTTTCGAAGTTGCACTTCTAGTAAGAGCCGTTCCGGAATTTGACGGATGTGGGAGTCTCTGGATAGACCCCTACCCCATCCCTCGACCTTGCACCCCTAAACTCCCAAGCCCACGATCTATCCTTTTCCTGACGTTATAGCTGCTCTTCCAATCCAGTTTGCTCATTTTTCGCATTACGGACACCCTGAGTGGGAACAGTAAATTCCCTGAGCCCGAAATTTAAGGGCTGCGCCAGGTGCGGGCAGCGCGAGTTCGTGCACCGGGCAGTAGTCCCTCCCATCTTGGCCCCCCAAAAGCCCGCATCCTGGGCTAGTCTGGGCGCGCCGAGCCCCGCTGATGCTCATGATGCGCGCGCCTGCGGTGCGCATCATGAGGTCACGGCCGCGGGCGGAAGCAGCATCATCGAATTTGCTGGCGCTGCANGCGGGCATCACGAGCATCAGCGGGACCCTCGCGCCACAGCGGAAGAGGGTCGGCGGCAGTCGCGGGCCTCCAACAAAGGCTTCGCCTTTACGGCTTCGCCAAGCTCTAGCGGCCCACGGCCGCGGCCACAGAAGGGGCCCGCTGCGCTGCCCGATTTAAGAGCCTCCGGCTCAAGCCGCCGACCCCGTAGGAGTCAGAGGAAAGGACGATAGGGTTTACGAGACAGAGAAGATTAGCATGGCTTCTGCGTAAGGACTAGTAGTAGTAGGCGTAGTAGTACTAGTAGTAGTAGTAGTAGTAGTAGTAGTAGTAGTAGGAGTAGGAGTAGGAGTCGTAGTAGTAGTAGTCGTAGTCGTAGTCGTAGTAGTAGTAGTAGCAGTAGTAGTAGTAGTAGTAATAGTAGCAGTAGTAGTAGTAGTGGTAGGAGTAGAAGTAGTGGTACTAGTAGCAGCAGCAGTCGTAGTAGTAGTGGGAGTATGAGTTAGAAGGAGGTGGTGGGTGGGTAAGGTAGTAGTAGTAGTAGTAGGAGCAGTAGTTGTAGAGCAACAATGTTAGTAGAGGAGGGGGAGGGGAGTGGGTGAATAGGGGGGGNGAGGGCGGGCAGGGTGGAGGGGGGTGGGGGGGAGTAGCAGTGGCAGTAGTAGTAGTAGCAGTAGCAGTAGTAGTAGTACTCGTAGCAGTAGTAGTACTAATAGTAGTAGTAGTAGTAGTAGTAGTAGTAGTGGCAGAAGTAAAAGCGGACAAATTCGAAGGCAGAGCACTGCATTGGGCAACTCTGACGAAGTTGATCCGATGCAGATAGATCTGACGAAGTTGATCCGATGCAGGCTAGTAGTAGTAGTAGTAGTAGGAGTAGTAGACAGTAGCCATGGTAGTAGTGGCAGGAATAAAAGTAGACAAATTCGAAAGCAAAGCACTGCATTTGGGCAACTCTGACGAAGTTGATCCGATGCAGATAGATCTGACGAAGTTGATCCGTTGCAGGCTAGTAGTAGTAGTAGTAGTAGTAGTAGTAGTAGTAGTAGTAGTAGTAGTAGTAACAACAGTAGCAGCAGCAGCAGCAGTAGTAGTAGTAGGGGTAGTAGTACTAGTAGTAGTAGTAGTAGTAGTCGTAGTAGTAGTAGTAGTAGGAGTTGTAGAAGTAGTAGTCGTAGTCGTAGTAGTACTAGTAGTACTACTAGTAGTAGTAGTAGTAGTAGTAATAGNGGGGGGGGTTAGGGGGCCTCCAAACCCATCCACGGGTCGGCGGAGCCCCTCCTATAAACCCAAACCCTAAAGCCTCATTAGTGGGACCGGTAAATTCCCTGAGCCCCGAGAGGCTGCGTCGAAGAACTCGGAGTTCTGCGTTGCTTTTTGCGTACCCGGTGAGCTGGCAGCGAAAGTGGATACCCCAGGCCTGCTGCTCCTTTTCCATAGGGGTCGTAAAGGTTGTCACAAGGGATTTGTGTTGTGTGAAAAAGTTTTTTTCATTGTTTTGCAAGAGGGTTTTGCAGACGTTTCTTCAGGCTTTTCATGAACGTTTTGAAAACAGAGTGTTGTTGCGAAAATGAGCTTGAAAATAGAAGGAACAGCACTGCCACACCAAGGTGCAGCTTCTACGGGTTCAGCGTGGCAGTGATACAGGGGTCTGCACACTTACTAAGAGTTTTTCCTGCTAGTCCTTCGTGCCCCTTTTCTAGTACCCTTTCAATGAACAACCCATGCAGATGTTACGCTGGGGCATTGTGTGGGAATCCTGTGTACGAACCTTACAGAGCCCTTCTCCAGCCATGCTGACTTCGGGCGGAACACCCGGAATTAAGCAAGGGTTAAACTCTTAAACCCTCAACTCTAAACCTTATACCCCAAGTCCTAAACCCGAAACGAATCCTAGATCCTAAACCCGAAACCCGAAAACCCTAAACCCAAGACCCTTCAAACATAAACACTGTGACGCCAGGAAGGGATATATGGATGATCCGCTTCGACCAGGACCTGCCGTGCTGCTGAGTGGCTTCGGAAATCCCAAGCTCAAGACTTCACTGCCATAGGAGGTAGGATTAAGGGGACCCTTGGGGATATAGACCCCCTCAATAAGGTCCCGTTAAAGAGAGCCAGAAGTAGGGTTCAGAAGGGGTACCCTTTAAGGGGTCTCCCTAGTACTACTCCTTATGCCAAACCCTGAACCTTATCATTACTATTGTTATGGTTATTATTACGATCATTACTATTGATATTGTTATTAGCAATAGTCAAGTAGTATGATACTAGTAGTAGTACTATTCGTATTGTTGGTATTATATATCATCTTAGATGGGAAAAGGGTGCCCCAAATGCTTTGCCTGGAAGGACTTGATCTCTCCTTTCTTGCAGGCAGGGGCGGTCTGAGCTGATGCAGTTGAGGACCCCGTTTCAGAGAACCCCGAGGCACATAGTGGTTTAGGGCTTAGGGTTCAGGGTCAGGGTGAGGGTTTGAGGTTTAGGGTTTAGGGTTCGGGGTCGAGGGTTTAGGGTTTAGGGTTCAGGGTCTAAGGTTTAGGGTTTAGGGTGTAGGGTAGGGCGATACGCTCCCGCTGATTTGACATTGAGGCCCCTTTTTGAATCAGGGGTCTACGCCAGCACGAACATGCGGAGCACAGACTAGGTTTTTGTGGGCATAGATTCTAGCCACTATGCATGCTAAATCCTAAACCGAGCACGCAGCCCCCCGTCCCCCACCTAAATTCCAAAGCTCAGTTTCAGGATTTATTGTTCAGGGCTTAGGGTTTTACATTACGGATTGTCTAAAAGTTTATTGTTATATTTATTGTTATTGTTGATACTGTTGTTTCATGTCATTATGAGTAACAATTCTTCGTCCATATAGATATTTCTTCGCTCATATGGGTACATACTACGTATCTGTGTGCATCTGTGTGCATGTGCATGTGTGTATTTCTATATACATATGTATGTACACACGTGTTTATCCTTCTCGCCTGCTTCAGGCAGCCAAGGAAGGAAATGCCCCGGCACTCAGCTTCTGCATGCCCGCGCAGAGAGCTTCCGCGTAAACCCTGAACTTGAAAAACCCTAAACCTAAACCCTAAACCGTAATCCCTCAACCCTAAAGCCCCGAAACCCTGGACCCTAAACCCTAAACCCTGAACCCTAAGCCCCTAAAAGCCTGGACCCTAAACCCTCAAACCCTAAGCCCCGAACACCCCTCTAAAGATCCTTCGAACCGACGCCCTAGGATCCGGCAACTTTAAACCCCGCAGAGCCTTTGAGGGTTCCCTGAAGGATTCGTATAAGGGTTCCTTTAGCAATTTCTTTGCGGATGCCTTTAAGGATTCGGTTAAGGCCCCTGTTAGGTATGCTTTAAGGGATCCTTCCGAAAATTCCTTTAAGGGTTTCTTGGGGCTCCAAAGCATCAAGCCCACAATCCCCGAAAGCCCTGAGAAACCAGTCCGTTCATCCTACACCCCGAACTCGAATCACTAAACCCTATCGTAGACGCTAAACCATACACCCTAAACTCAAGCCGAAGGTAGCGCGGACCGCTTTCCCTCTGAGGGATTCTGTCTAAGCAGGCGGAAAAAGGCGTTCAAAAAAAACATCCAGACCCCAAACCTCCAACCCGAAGCAGAAATCCCGGACCCCTAAACCCTAGACACCAGATCCGACAGCCTGTGTCTTGAAGTAGAGAAAGCCCTCCCACAGAGGTGAAGAAGCTCGAAGCGGGTTTGGATGCCGGTGTGCCAGGCCTTTCAAGTTGTTACAAGGAAGGTTTAGACTGCAGATTGTTCTTGTGGAGCACCTTAAAAGGGTTCCATGGGGTCTTCAGTTTGGGATGTGGGGAATGGAGTTTAGGTCTTGGGCTCAGGGTTGGGAGCTTGGGGTCTAGTCTAGGGTTTGACATTTTGGATTAGGGGCTTGGGCAAACAACTCGGGTGTGTGGGGATCTTTGTGAGTCCTGAACGAAACCCTCGTGGGGGTCAAGACTTTGGGTTTAGGGTTTGGTTTTCGTCGCATATGAGCATCCTTGGTGAGCAAGCACCATCTTATCACCCCCTCTTAGCCTGTTCAGTGATGTCTCTAAGAGGGGTATCTAGGTTGCAAGGTTTAGGGTTTAGGATCTGGGATGTAGGATTAAGAGCTTAGGGGTAGGATTTGGGTTACAAACCCCAGAGGAGATATGATTAGACTGCAGTGAAAGAACCTCGGCACGAACATCTCGATTTATCCCTCAAACCGGAAGAGCCCTGGGCCCTACTCGGGGCATCATATAACGTCTGCATGCTAAACACGAAACAAAAGCTAAGAAAGCACTGATAATAATGATAGAGACGTTACCAATTTCACGCATAACAGTACTACTCGCAATAGCAATAACAATCGCGAAACGGATAGTAATAGTGAAAGTATCAGTAACAAACAACAGTAACCTATGTACGAATAATAAAGCCAACATCAAAAATAATGACAGTATGAACCGCAAGGATATGTCATAATTTAGGATTCCGTTAAGGGCTCCTTTTGTGCCTCCTTTACAGTAAGCTAGGGATGTCCTGTAAGTGTTTTATGGAGTTCAGGTGTTTAGGGTTTAGGGTTGTTTCAAGCCATGGGCTTCACTTTTGCAGCCAGGTCTTCGGCTTTGTTCGGGCTTGAAGTCCTACGGAATACAACACCTACCTTCTGTTAGGGTTCCTTATTATCATGTCCTTATATGTTGCAACTGTAATAAGTTTTTGACAAGGTAGGGCTCTTTGGGGTAATGCTAGGCCTTAAGCGCCTTGAGACGAAGGCAACGTGGTGGATGAGCACGGGGTCAGTGCCTTGATGATGGCTGCGTTCATGGGCAGCACTCCGGCATGTGAGGTGGGATTCGGGTTTAGGGTGCTAGGGATTAGGGTTAGGGTTTAGGGATTAGGGTTTGGGTTTAGGGGTTAGGGTTTAGGGTTTAGGGATCTCTGGGCTGCTGCTGCACGGGAATCCTGAGTTTCAGAGGACTTGGCGGTTTTCAACAGAGCTTGGGTGCCTCTGATAAGCTCAGATAAACCCTAAACCCTAAAACCTCGAGATGCCAAGGAAGCCTCGAAGCAGACCGATTCTGCAGGTGCTTCTGAAGAAGGGTGCAGAGGTGAATCACCAGGAGCGCCACGGCAAGAGGCAGGGAAGTCCTATGTGGAGTGTTTCAGGGGGAGCACTGCAGTCCGCACTTCGGAGGAAAGTGAGAACAGATACTCGTTGTAAAAGACAGGAATTCTTCAACCTAATGGGAGTCCCAATAGTCAGCCGTCAGAGTAGTAGTTCAACAAGAGGATTAAAACATAGGATCAATGTTGAGGGATTGTTGAAGCCAATGCCACAGGTTGTGCCGTGAAATCCGGAAGTCCAGACTTGTGACCACATCTTCTCCGAACGAACTTTGCTGAACTATCCCGCAACGTGCATGTGGAAGAAGTTCTGGAGGGAGCACCAAAGCATGGCACAGCAGTACGCATGGTAGCAGTAAAAGCCAGAAATCCCACAAGTGACATACTCACTTTATTGTGCCTTGGTAAACATCTTTGGTCATCATCTTGTAAGATTCCAGAACCATGATGCTTGACAATGCCCGCATACAAACACATATGCATCTCGTGGGTGTGCCCCCATCATTTGAATGCAACATCCACTGCCGAACCTACAGGGAACCCTATAAAGTTGGAAATCGGATAAAGGTCAAATAGTGCTGGGATTCCTTATACATTACTCTGAAGGATTGAGGCTATTGGGTTTCCAACTTTTGGGCTTCTATTGTAGAGCTGGAAGTCTTCAACCCGAAACCTGCAAGGGTTTACAATGTAGGGTTTAGGGTTATCCCTAAACCCTAAAGCCGAAAACCTATACTTATACCCTGTTATAACTCCCATACGGACATGCTAGAAACCAGACACAATCAAAAAAAAGCCCTAATCTCTGCCTCCTAAAGTTGAGACCTCCTTATCAACGCCCCCAGAGCTGCAAAGCGTATCAACCGCCTTGCATCGAAACAACTCTTAAAATATTATGCCAATCGATGCTAACCCTGCTTCTAGCACCCATAATCCAAGTAAAACACAGCGAAACACGCATGACCCTGCAAAGTGCAACCTCAAACCAAACCCCGAAAACCTTAACCCGAGAGAACTCTTCTAACGCCTAACAGAATCCTCGAGGCATGTTTTAGAACACTGCACTATACGTAGTCATAAGACCCCTCTAAACAGTTAACCCCAGACCCCGGACCCTTAACCCAAAATCATGACACCTTTTAAAGGCTCCTTTGGGACTTTCCGAAAATAGGGGACCCTAATATAGCACCCTAAATAGTAAGATCCTTATTATAGGGACCCCAAAATAAGGTACTCCTAATTTTCGGAAACTCCCCTTTAAACAGGGTCCTGACAGCAGGTCTGCCCTGATGTTCGCCTCGCAGGGAGGTCATCTCGACGTTGCCAGGGAGCTCAGCTGTGCCGCGGCGCTTGTTGCCACCAGTGTTATTGTGAAGACTGTTTTAACATACTGCTGCATAATACTTTCGTTTGTTTAAATATTGCTGTTGGTTGTCATCTTCTTATTCTCATTGTTTGTAGTTCTCTTTATTTTCATGGATGTGTGTTGATAAGTCTGTGGGGGGCTTTCTACATGCTTCATTGCATGCTTGGAGTTTTTCTGCATTTCTTCATGTTGTTTTGCGGCTAAGTTTTTCATCTGACTAACTTGTTTGTACACTCATAGCCTAAGAATAGCAATTTGCGTGTTGTTTGCTTATTTCGTCCATACTTTCGGTTTTGGAGAACCGGGTAAAGGCCCCGGGTTCGGAAGATGAGTTTTGAAGCCAGCTACAATGGAGGTTGTGTATGTTTCTTTCCTTTGAGAAAGGCCAATGCAACCTGTAAACCCTACACCCATGATCCCCAGACCATCCAGACCCTGACGCTTGAACTTTGACCCTAAACACTAAGCCCTTGTAGAACGCTTATAGAACAGCTATGGCTCCTTTTCACGAAGGTTCAGGGTTTAGGGCTGAAGGTTCAGGGTTTAGGGCTTAGGGTTTAGGGTAGGGTTCGGGGTCCAGGGGGCACGAAGGGGTTTTGTATTAGCTGCCAATTTTGGGGGTTTTGTGATGCTGCGTTTATGAGAGGTTCTGCTTGAGGGTACATCAGGAGCCTCAGGTTTGTTTACGTGGTCTGAAGAATTAGTTAGGGTTTAGGGTTTGGGGTTTAGGGTTTAGGGTTTAGGGAGTACTGATATCCTCTTTAGCAAACCCACTTCAGAAACAGGCTTTTACGTATTACCGTCCCAGTATTCGTGTCGATTCTTTACAATCCGGGGGTCTGGTGAGTAACTGAGGGGGTTACAGTCAAGGGAATCAAGTGTCGAATATGTGGGCCTGGATGATTACCACTAGTATTCGGCAGGGCTCCATAACGTGATGGTATGATGACTGAGGGTTTGGGGTCTCAGTGTTCAAACTAGGGCTTAGGGTTTAGAGTTTAGGTTCAGGACTTATGGTTTCAGCTTGGGCTGGACGCACAGTGGATCAGGAGCCGCAAATCCATACACGCTTAAGTGCAGGGACCCATCCCTGCCATAGACCCAAGCGCTGAGACTCTACACAATGCGGAACCCCAAAATCAAAAGGCTTGTTCAAGCTCAAGTGGTCGAACTCTTTGCAGACTGGGAGACTTGTTGTTCCGAAGCGCAGGAGCCATTATCTCCCTCATCATCAAAATGCCCTTCCCCCACACACTAGACCACAAACCTACACAGCCCTGATCGAAACCTTGCGCAGGCTAATGATGCGTTGCAGGATCCCTTGAGACTCTACACCGCTGAATCCAAAGTCTTGACCTCGAGGTGAAGACTCTCTTGACAAACAAGGCTGACACATCGCTGGCCGGGATCTCAGACCGCGTTGGTACGGGTCTGTAGGGGCACCTGCACGTAAACCGGTCCATGCATTATCCATGTGCCTTTACTCCGCATCCTCAACCCCCGTGATAGTTGAGAAGCTCCAAAACCCTTTAATCAGGGTTCCTTGTTTATGGGTGTATGTTGCATTTAGGGAATTTAGGGCTTGGCATTTAGGGATTAGGGTCTACTTGGAGGATCATGGGACTTAGTAACTAGAGTTATAATTAAGGTAACTGTACTTATAACTACTTATAACCCCACTTAGGGTACTTATAACCGTACTTACTAAGTCCCATNGAGGATCATGGGACTTAGTAACTAGAGTTATAATTAAGGTAACTGTACTTATAACTACTTATAACCCCACTTAGGGTACTTATAACCGTACTTACTAAGTCCCATGATCCTCCAAGTAGGTGTCACGGATCAGGGCTTAAGGCCTGGGGTTTTGACCCAAACGCCTTCTGCCAAATGACCTACAGGTCCACGCCACTCTAAACCCCCGAACCCTGCTAGAATGCTCAAAGTGCCCCTTTAGATCCCGTGCAGGAACCTTTTCAAGAACCTTAAAGGGACTCAATAAGCCCCTAAACCATCTCGGGGATGTGCCAAGACCGATTCGGAGATGCAGACGGCGCTTCACTGGGCAGTGTGCTTCCCAGACACTTCCCTAAACCCTAAACCCTTTAGGGTTTGTGTTTAAAGCAGGAAGACGGAAAAGGGCTTGGGGGTTTCGGGATTGTGGTTCAGGGCAGTTAAAGGTTCAAGGTTGCGGGATGTTGGGGGTTTAGCCTCAGCATGGACTCCAAAGTCCATCATGGTTAAGAGAATGTTGCCTTCTTTTGAGGCTTTTGGAGTCTGTTTCCAAGAATTGAAGCACTTCTTGAAGAGGCTGAGTTCAGGGTACGATACAGGGCCCGGAATTCGGGAGTCAGGGCTTGGGTCTCCGGCTTGTTGAAGAATTTGCTACGAGGTGAAGGTGTGAGGCCCAGTGACTTGAGTAGCCTACTTAGAGGATCATGGGACTTAGTAACTAGGGTTATAATTAAGGTAACTACACTTATAACCCCACTTAGGGTACTTATAACCTTACTTACTAAGTCACATGATCCTCCAAGTAGGGCTTGTCAGGTTTGCTAACGACTATGATATGGGAGCTTGTTTGTCTGCATGGAGCACTAGAGCCACAAAGGATCTTGAATTCTCAAGCCTCAACCCTGAACCCTCAGCTAAACCCGAAATGCTTCCATCTGCCGGCTTGGACATGCTTACAACTTCGACTAGCCGAGGCCTAAACTCACTAAACCCAAACCCCGAACCCTAAGCCTAAATCCATACACCCCAAACCGCAAACGGTTACGGAGGCAAGAACACTGACAACCAAAAAGCTAAGCATTGAGTATCATTAAGCTTTGCATTCCCAGCCAGGCCTGTTTCGGTATCCATGCCTTGGCCTGCAAAGTGCAAGAGCGACACCACTAAAACAGTTAGAACATACCTTGCCTATTTTCGGCTATTGGCACCACCCACCCCACCAACCTAAATATCTATCTTAAGAATTTCTTTTATTCCCAATACTGCTATCTATCCAGGTGCCATAGCCCAAAATAGGCAAGGGGGTCCTTGTAGAATTTGGTTCAGGGTTTAGGGTTAAGGGTTGAATCAAAGCTTTGGCTTCTCGGATTCTCCAAGAATGTTATAACTATGATGTAATTATAATGCTAGCTAGGTTGTTTAATCCATTAACACAAACTCAGGTTTATTCATAAGAGTTCTAACAATTTTATTAACAACCATAATAAATCTATCTGGGTTATAACCAAAATCGTTTATCTTACTACGAATATTGATATTTTTAATAATCATCCAATCCTCATATATCCATCTGAGACGTTCATATCTTCTTTTTGACAAATTCTTGAACAGACTATTTTTAACCCAGTCGTAATTGGAAAAGTTATGTTTAACTGAGAAAATAAAACTATCTACATGACGTTCATGTAGTATATTGCGTCTGGTAATTCCCTCTAGCAACTCTTGTTGAATTGGCGGTTTTGACAATCACGGCACCAAGAAGCAAAGCCGTAGATATTATTAATAATATTTTCTGGTAGTGGCAATTCGTATAGAGTGGAATAACGTTTTTGTTTTTTGCAATCCTTGCGTGTGCAATTCCGTCGCTCTAGCTTGAGTTCCCTGAAGTAGTCGTGAACCTTGACAACATCCAAGAAGTGATTTATTATTTCATCCTGTTCTTTTTGATTGAACATTTCCCTGTTAATATATATATACATATATAGAGGCATTATTTGTTTAAGTCATTTTCCTCAGAAAGATTATTTTCTTAAGATTTACTGGATCACGATTTGATTGACAGACTTATCTAAGCATTCAGAACAAGTCGCAATGTATTTAACATAACAATATGAATGCTTACCAGTGTAATAGCAACGCTTAAAACAATCAATGTCTTTGACTTGCTTACACCGATAACATTTCCTAGTACCAGCATTAGTTGTTTCATGATATGGATCAAACTCAACTGATATCATATCTACTCTTACTTTATTATATTACACAACTTTTCATAATGAGATATGATGAAAATTTGCACCGGTTCCTTAAGATTTAACGAAACTAATTCCGAATTACTGTCATTTCCAAACTCTTATGGTTTGCTTATGAACCTGTGGAACCTGCTTAGGCACGCGGGGGCATTGGCTCACTTCCTTCTTCTGTTTCATAGGGGACTTTTTTGTGCCAAGATGGCCTGTCAACCAAACCTATAGTTTTGAATCCGTCATATTTAAATTATTCTTCAAAATAGTTACATCTTTGTCTATCCTTTCAACATCCTCCTCCAGTTTTTCTCTCTCTTCTGGGGTAGGCTTTCTAAACCCCTAAACCTTTGCAAGGCTGTTGGTGGAAGGACCGAAGTGGCGCGGCTCCTCGCCAGCCTCGGCCAGAAGGATGCGAAGAACGAACAGGACGGGTTTCGGGGAATGTTTGGGGTTTAGGGTTTAGGGTGTAGGATTTAGGGTTTAGGCTTAAGAGTTTAAGGTTTAGGGACGGGTTTCGAGGAATCGGGCTCCAGCGAGAAAGTTGCTTAGACTAAAATTACAGTTTTTTGGCCCATCCTCAGGGCTCCACAGCGGGGGAGTCGTGTGCTGTCAGAATCTGGCGAGCATCGGCTGATGATTTTTAGGGGTTTAGGGTTGAGGGTTTAGAGGTTTAGGGTTTAGAGGTTTAGGGTTTAGGTTTAGGGTTTAGGGGTTTAGGCTTTAGCATTTAGTTTCTTTGTTATGTTAGAGCTCGACTTCCATGATAAGGTATCTATAATGAGACGAGCCATTCTGTAAGAAGCGTCTGAATACCGACACCAGCCTGCTGGAAAGTTCTGCTGTGTCTTGCCAGGGCAATACGGCGGCGCAGGTGGCAGAGCTACTTTGCAGCAAGTGGTATGAACTGGGACCGTGAGACAGGGCAGTCGTGACTCTTCAAGGTTCAAGGTCCGCCCCAACCGTATAACCTAAACCCTAAGCCCTAAAAACCCAAAGCCCCGATCCCTAGACTCCCTAAACCTATAACCTAAAGCCTAAACCCGAAAGCACAAAAGCCCTAATCCCTAAACTCCCTAAACCCTATATGGGAGTTTCCGAAAATAGGGGACCCTGATATAGTGCCCCAAATAGTAGGATCCTTATTCTACGGACCACCTAATTTTCGGAAACTCCCATACTTGGAGGATCATGGGAGTTATAAGTGCCCTAAGTGGGGTTCTAAGTAGTTATAAGTACAGTTACCTTAATTATAACTCTAGTTACTAAGTCCCATGATCCTCCAAGTATCCCAGGCCGTAAGAAAGCCCTGAGCCTCCTCGAGAGATGGAGCCCTTAAACTTCAGCCCAGGAAGATGCAACACAAGGAGACAGCGGCCGCCCTGATGTAGGCGCCCTGCGGTTTAGGGTTTAGGATTTAGGGAATAAGGATTAGGGTTTAGGGTTGAGGGTTTAGGGTTTGTTTGCGGTTTGGGGTTAAGGCTAAGGGTTTGGAGTTAACCGTTTAGGGTTGGGGGTTTAGGGTTTCGCTTCCCTTCAAATGCTCAAACCCCAAACCAAACAGACCCGGTCCAGGTCCCGAGAACATCGCCGAACTCTAGAACCCTGAAGCTCAACAGTAAGCCTAAAGGGTACAGCCTTGATTGCTTCAGCAACCTTAAGCCACAGAGCCGAAAAGGCTAAACCCTAAACCCTAAACCCCCAACCCTAAACCCTAAACCGAAAAGGCTAAACCCTAAACCGAAAAGGCTAAACCCCAAACCGAAAAGGCTAAACCCCAAACCGAAAAGGCTAAACCCTAGAGCGTACAGCCCGCCAAGCTGCTGCTGAGGTGCTGGGCGTCCTATAACAATGATCTCAGATGCTCTGCGAGACCTGCCAGCGAGGCAGCAAAGACCGTGGCCAAGCTGAAACGGAGTAGAACACCAGAGCAACAGGTAGTACGAAATGTGGGCAACAAGTGTGGAACAGTTGAATTGGTCTTCACCCGTGGCCCTATCATTGCATCCGCTGATAGAGACCGGGCATCGGACGTTTCACCCGAGAAGCGAATATCAGCCACGAGAGAAGCCAACGTGCTTCTTGTAAACTGCGCAAGCAATCGGCACTGGGCCTTTGCAGACTGCCCTTGAAAGACACCCATGGAACTCTAAAGTAACTTTGTCTTCTCACGCCGTCTTGAAGATGGTTACGGATATTCGAGAAACATTATTACAATGACTCGTTGATGTGTGTTGTTTTATTCATGAGGTAGAGGTTTTGGTCACGGCCCAAGCCCTCAACCTGAAAGCCCAACCCTTAGGATTTAAGGTTGGGATCTGAAAGCCGAACGTCCCCAACCTTTGTCCCGGCTAAGCCGGAAGCACCGCCGATCCAGGAAACACACGGCTCAACCGCTTTCAGGTCGTTTTTTTCCGGACGTTTGTTCTCACTCTGTTGTGCTTTTGTTTGTTTCTTGCCTTGCAGGGGCGCTTACAGTTTCGCTGTTGGTTGACTGATTATATGGGATGTTGAGGCGTTCTTAGATTTTGGTTGATTGTGTTTGCCAGCTTAGTGGTGTAGAGTTGTCATTTCCTAAACCCTAAACCCTAAAACCCTAAAATGGATGCAGGAGGGTATCCCAAGCCGCAAGGCCTAAGCCTCAAAACCGGTATGGACGCCTTCTAGAACCCGTATGGAACCTTTATAGACCCTTATGAACTCGACCCTACATGCTAAATCTTAACCCTAATTCATAGAACCGTATAGACCCGTTAGAAGTCTTTCCGGATGAGTCTCGAAGGGTTTCAAAATGTTTTCGAGTTGCGGGTTGGGTACTTGTCGTGCCCAGGGCATCGTAAGCCAAACTCTCGAGTCTGAGCCCTGTACCAGTAGATCCGAAGCAGTGAATCCTCTTTCATAAAAGCCGCAGCGCTTAAACCCTATATTGTACTATGGAAGCCGCTTAAATAGCTAGTAGTCTTAGTCCCGCATGGTCCCGATTATAAACATAGCATAATATCTACCAAAACTCCTTTCTAATCATTCAAGCCCCTACATTACTTTGTCCTAAACCCCTAATCCATAAACCCTACATTACTTTGTCCTAATCCCCGAAACCCTAAACTATACTTTGTCCTAAACTCTAGAACCAGCAACCCCTAACCCGTAAACCCTAAACTATACTTTGTCCTAAACTCTAGAACCAGCCTCATATTCAGGGTGTTGTTTGCAGAGGAGCTGAGTGGCTGGCTCGGGCGAGCGAAGGATGAAAAGCTATGCCCTAGATGATCCGAAGGGTGACAATACTGTTGATGGGCAAAATCCTGCATGACCCTAAGGACCCTAAACTATGGGAATTATGGTATATTCCTTATAATGGGTAATGCAGGATTTTGTCCATCAACAGTATGGTTTGGGGTTTGGGGTGTGGGGTTTAGGGTTTAGGGTTTAGGGTGCAGGCTGAAGGGCATGGTAGTTTCAGAATATGGGAGTTTCCGACAATTAGGGGTACCTTATTTTGGGGTCCTTATAATAATGATCCTATTTTTTAGAGTAGTAGACTAGGGTCCCCTATTTTTGGAAACTCCCATATGGGCCAACATCCCATATGAAGAACACCTTTTCTGAGACCCGGTTCCAAGATGTCCCACGGCAGTGCAGGCTCAATATTCCGAAACGCCAATTCCGTTCCGATCCCAAACTCCATGCCCAGAATTAGGGTCTAGGGTTTAGCGTCATGTTCACAGATGCTAAGGGAATCTTCGGACACCACGATGCAGCCCTCGAGCAAAATGAGCTGAACCCCCACTTCGCTCGCCGGGGTGCGTTTGAAGTGTTCACCGGCCACTGGTCAAGACCAGGGGCATCGTGCCGCAATTGGAGGCTGATTTGGAGCTCCTAGAGGCTTGCATCTTCAGGCTTTTTGCTGGAGGGTCGCAGACTAGGAGCTAGGTCGTGATCTTGCAGACGTGTACTGATATTGAGCAAGATTAAGTTAATTCAGTACCAGCAGCATTACATCGGAGATTGTAGCAGGTGCAGTGTGTTGCATAAGCACGATACTGACATGTACCGACGCGAAACTCCATCCGAAGTTCTTGCGCTTTCTGCAGACCTCGACCAGCCTGTCTGCTAAAGTCGTCATCTCGATACCCTCAACCCTGCTATATATACCCTTAAACGTTTAGGGTTTAGGGTTTCTGCAATCTTGAACCCCTACTTCCCTGCGGGACCCCCCCAAACCTCCCCTTGGGCTGCCCGAACTGCCAAAATCAGCAAATACAGGATAATTATTCAGTAAGAATAACCAATACTGATCACTTGTACTTGGTAATGTTCAATACTGTATTCAATACTGCTTATCAATAATCAATCACATGTTGCAGCCTTCCTCGAGCGGCGATGACCCCTATGTTTGGCATCTACTGTTGCCACAGCAGCTTTTTCCGCGGGGTCGTGAGGAGATCACAGAGAAAGCGCGTTTGTTACGAAAAAGAGCGTGGAATATCATGAGTTTTCAATTCCTGAAGCCTAAAGTTTATTTGTAGCCCTAAACCCTATACCCTAATGCCTTCCTGTGCCTAGGGGTACCTTTAAAGGGATCCTTCAAGGGTTCCTCTAAGGGATCTATAGGGTTTAGGGTTTAGGGTTTGGGAGTTTCCGAAAATAGGGGGTACCTTATTCTGGGGTCCTTATAATAAGGATCCTAAAATTTAGGTACTATATTAGGGTCCCCTATTTTCGGAAACTCCCATTTGTAGCCCTAAACCCCTGTGGCCCTAGGCCCGAAACAACGATTGCCAAGCAGGGTTTGGGGTTTAGGGTTTAGGGTTTAGGGTGTGCGTTGTGTCCGTTCGCGCATCCTTCACGGGCCGGCGTTAAGATACTGCTTAACGCCGGCCCTCACCATTTGCGCTCACTATGCGTAGCTGGTTTTCCCACCCCAGCCACCCTAACCTCGACCTATTCGGGTTTCGGGTTCCATTCTGAGCGGAACCCTCGTGTTCATTCTTATCTACTACCTTTTGGTTCTAACCATACTGGGTGCATCAGTGCCGATGGGTTGCCATTAGTAGCGTAATACGCATGCGTAGAATGTATATACACAGGTATTCATTTGTGCTTGCATGTCTGTAAATATGTGTGGGTGTATTTGAATTGAATCTATACATGTATATATGTATACATGAATGTATGTATGTAGGCCTTGTGTGCATATATTTACGGTATGTATTTATGCGGGGTGAGAGGAGGTAGAGGTTCGTTGGGGCGTCAAGGGCGTAGACCGGCACGGGCCAACGAGCCGATGGGTTAGACGAGAGAACCCTCTGCCCTGGGGAGCTCTGCCTTGATGAGGGGATTTAGCAAGGAGCTCTGTGAAACAGATCATCTTCAATACCACAAGCAGATAGTACTAATGTGTTGCAGCCTAAAAGGCTTTTGCGCAAAGCATGTGTAGCAGTCGGATTTGTTACAAGCAATTGCATTGCAGCTCCTGGGCGACGGCCGTTCCACGAACATTTGTTTTTTAAAAAAGTAAAGGTAAGGCTTTGCCTTGGCCAGGGCCGTTTTGGAGACTCTGTGCATTGTCGAGGACCAATGCAGAAACACCGGATTTTGGCCTGAAGTCTAACACTAAAGAAGACCCTCTGCCTTGGCCAGGGCCGTTTCAAGGATTCCCTGCTTTGATGGAGGGTTTACGAGAGAACCCTCTGCCCTNCTGAAGTCTAACACTAAAGAAGACCCTCTGCCTTGGCCAGGGCCGTTTCAAGGATTCCCTGCTTTGATGGAGGGTTTACGAGAGAACCCTCTGCCCTGGGGAGCTCTGCCTTGATGGGGGGGGTTAGCAGGGAGCTCTAGTTTAGGGTAATCTTTGTGTTGCGCACAGCGCATACGGGCTCGTGCGCAGCTCCGACTCCCTAGCCGGTCGCGTGGGCTGCGCTTCGCTCAAGGCCCTACGCGCTTGCGCTCGTTGCTCCGGGCCCGCTGCGCACCGGGTGTGCTTCGCTGCGGCTCGGCGATTGTATCACTTGAAGCGCCTCGCCTTAGTTTAGGACCTCTGAAATCAAACCGCCAAGCCAAATGCACACTCCACGGAGGCCTGGCTCAAGAGTGTACTGTGCGGACATGACATATACTCCTTGGAAAGTTAGGTCGGGTGTCTGGGGTGAGGAGTTCGGACCTTGAGTTTAGTGCTGAGGGTTCAGAAACCAGGCTGCAACTCTAGCATCTAAGATTGCGACTCAGCTTCTGCATGTTTCCAGTGAACTCTTGGGCATGTCTGCCAGGTTTGAGGTTAGAGTTTAATCTGTCCATTAAAGAAGTTTTACCGGTGGGCTTTTGTGTTTAGGATATTGGGGTTCGGGGTTTTCAGGTGAAGGGAGATGATGGACAGGGACCATGGCGAGTATGGCAGCAGCGAGGACAGTGTTTTGCATTTGTTAAGCCTTAAACCCTATACCTCCTCTACCGTATACTGTACCCTGTACCCTAACAGCCCTAACCTGGGTTTGCTCGGATTCAGCACTCGAGGTCGCTACAGTCAACGTTCTGAAAACGATAGGCTAAGACGACTGACATGAGTTAGAGTGTCGGGTTTAGCGTGTAGGGTTTAGGGTTCAGGGTGTAGGGTTGGGGGTTTTTGATTGATCTGGCATGATGTCGTGATTGTGGTAGTGGTGGCACTGGGTTAGTTGATGCTAGTAGCCGGTAGCTGCGTTTTGGTTGTTGTTGTTCGTTGATTTGTTCTTGGTTGTTGCCATTGATCACCTTGATGCCGCCGCAGTGTTGTTGATGTTGGCAGCAGCGATGCGATGATACCGTTGATCTTGGCTCGATGATCAGTACACCCTAAGCCTAAACCCGAAAGACCGGTCGTGGCGGTGATGGTGGTGATGGGGCAGATGATTACTTACAGTAATATGTGCAAGTTAAGATTGCAATCATAGCTGTGGCAGCTATGGTTTAATTTTCCTCGCAACCCTATTGTTAAAATTATCCAGGCGCCCCCAGACACAGCCACTCCAAAGCATTAAGCTTCTGAAGATCAGCAGCACCTCGAATCGTAAATCCTAAACCCACTGGAACCCTAAATTCTACGAGAAAACACACAAAAATCCTAAGCATCCCCAAACCCTGAACCCCAAACCCTAAACCCCTAACACCTAAACCCTAACCTCTGCCTTTATTGGACCCTTAAAGGAGCCCTTAAAGGAACTCTTTCCCCTAATCCCTGAATATCCTAGGTCCTCAGCCCTGCAATCGAAAGGATCAGATCGCGGTCGGCGTGCAGATCATCCAGCGAGCATTCCAGCGAAAGGCTGATAACATTGGGATTTTTCACGGTTACCATAGGGGCGTAAATAATTACTGATACTATTTCGGGGGTTCCTTAATATAGTTATAGTATAACTAACTATTAAGGCCCCTATATTGGGGTTTAGGGTTTGGTCTGGGAGTCGAGTCTTCTCTGGTGTTATGAGGTTCCGAACAATGAGTTCTATCGGCTGTCACGGATCTATGACAGTTTCGCGGGGGCTTTTTTTAGGCGTTTCAGAAGCGTTCTATAATATTTGTGAGGGCTCTAGAAGTTCAGGACTTCGGGGTCTTTGCGCTTGAAGGGTTTTAAGGCTTTCGGGAGCTTACAAACGTCTTTGGGTTTACGGGGTTGTAAGGTTTTAGGGTTTATAGGCATAAGGCTTAGGCTCAGGGGGTTTCTAAGGCTCTAAGGGAAGCGGTGATTTTTTGGTTGACACGCCGGGGTTTTGAGACCGGATGCTAAACCCTAAACCCCAAACCCCACAACCTGCACCCGAACCCCTCAAGGCTTACCAGCCCGGCGCGGTGAGTAAGTCAGCATCCGGCTCCGACTTTGCTGTTCCCTCAGCACTAAGCCTGTAACCCCAGGCCATAACTGCTAAAAACTCAAACCCTAAGCCATCAGGTGAACAGTCTGGACCAGGAAATCAAGAAGATGGAGTCTCCTGGGTGCAGAATAGGGTTTAGGGTCTTAGGGGACATCCGGGGTTGTATAAGGGTGTCAGAGGCGGGTTGTAATCCTTCTACAGGCATTTCATAAGAAGCTTTAATAAGGATAGGGTTTTTCTTGGTGTTTGCAAGTCTAGGGTTGCGAGGGCTTCATGGGCATTCGGGGTTTTCAATTTTGAAAACGGGTTTTCGGGCAGCAGCAATCCAGATCATGCTTTTCTGGAAGGGCTGTGTGGGTTTATAGCACGCCGGTTGTCTCGACCCTAAACCCTACTTGGAGGATCATGGGACTTAGTAAGTACGGTTATAAGTACCCTAAGTGGGGTTATAAGTAGTTATAAGTTTACAGTTACCTTAATTATAACTCTAGTTACTAAGTCCCATGATCCTCCAAGAAAGCCCCACGCCCTGCGTGCGCGCGCGTAAAAACAAAAATCTGAGCCCCAACTTCTAAAAACCCTAAACCCTAAACCCTAAACCCTGCTCACTGAGATCCTCATCCATCCGCAAAGCGGATGGATGCATCACGGGTCTCAACAGAAGGGCACCCAAAAGCATCAACACCGGAAGATAGAAGAGGGTTTAGGGTTTAGGGTTTAGGATAGAAGAGGGCCCTAAAAGGGAAACGAGTATCATAAACCCAAATCCCAACTCCCCTGAAAGGCTAAACTCATGTGCCTCCCAGTAGAATCATCTATATAGGGACCATGGGCCGATGAAAATATCCGAATGCAAAAATGTCACCCAAAAGCCCGAAATCCTCATGCTCAGGCTTACCTGCGAGGACCGGGATGTCCAAAACCATCACCCTTAAATCCAAAACTTAAGGACCCTGAACCTGTTCGACGTTTATTGCCTTTATTGGGGGCGTTCTTTCGTCTTTGGGTTTGTCTTGGGGCTTTTCAGGGCTTCTGTGTTTCGGGTAAACCCTCGGTCATAAGCCTTCCGCCCTACACCGCTTCGGGACGGGGACGGAGGGTTGAGGTTAGGTAAATCTCACTGACAGTGTAAGCGGGTTTTAAAATCATTCTGTAAGGGTTATGCGCGGGCTTTAGGCGCTTTGTACAAGGGTTCTGGAAGGGTTCCAACAAGATTCTATACAGGTTATATATGGATTTAGGGTTTGGGCTAGGTAAGCCCCTTGGCACAGACAGTTACCAGGGGTTCATGTAGATAGATGAGGGCGCCATTGTTTCCAAAGGGACTGCTACTGTACCGCAGCCTTCAAAACACCTTGCAGAATTTTCAAGCTGTGTTCCTTACAGAGCCGTTGTCGAACCCTTGAAGAGCCCTGTTCAATCCACTTTTGTAACTTTGTCCATTGTGGTGAGTAATACCGCGAAACCCGAACCCTAAACCCTAAACCCTAAACCCTAAACTTTGCGGGGCCTTCCAAAGGCTTGTGAGGGACCTTGGGGGGCTTGTGCTGAGCTGAGTTCGGCAGGAGAAGCAAACAAAAGAACGAGAAAGCATCTTGGAGTAAGTTTAGGCCTTAACCCTCAAAGGAACAGGTTTGGGCACGAATGAAGAAAGGATTCTGCGGAGACAAGAAACAGATGGTGGTATAACAGGCCTTGTGAATCGCCGGCCTTAGCCCATTGCCAACCCTCAACCCTCAACCCTCAACCCCTAAACCCTCAACTCCTAAACCCTAAACCCTAAACCCTAAAACCCTAAACCCTCAACTCCTAGACCCTAAACCCTAAACCCTAAAACCCTAAACCCTAAAACCCTAAACCCTAAACCCTAAAACCCTAAACCCTATGAACGCCAAACCCTAAACTCCTAGACCCGAAACCCTAAACCCCGAACCCTCAACCCAAAGCCCTCAACCCTAAACCCTCAACCCTAAATGCTAAACCCTAAACCGGAAGCTACCGGAGGAGCATCGAGCGAATGTGGCCTCCTTAGACCGGAAGAACTCGGCTCTGCAGGCGCAATATTTTTCTTAGATTTCTGCAGGAGTTTCATTGGAATTTGTAAGGGAATGGAGGTTTTTATGCGGGCTTAGTGAGGGCTTATAAGGATTTCAGAGCGTTTCTCAGGTTTCATAAGGATTTTCCAGGTTTCGGGCTTTTAAGAAGGGTATTTTTGAACGGGTTTTCAACGGTCCGCTGAGTTTCAACGAGGGTCAGAAGCAGGGGGTTTATACAAGGGCTGAACCCTAATCCTAAACCCTAAACCCTAAACCCTAAACCCTAAACCCCTAAACCCTAAACCCTAAACCCTAAATCATGACCCCTATAAAGCTCCGGTTTCAGTTCCCCGGTTCAGCGGATCCAGCAACTGGCAAGAGAAGGTGAGGGACCCAAGAAGCACATAAGCATAAGCATTTTATAAGGATATCCCTACCTTACTGGGCTTTATTATAAGGGGATTTATATGGGATATCCCTATCCTAGTTTTTGCTTATGTGCTTTTTTGGGGCCCTAGAAGGCGACCTTCTCAGGTGCGTTTGAAAGACAAGACTGTTAAGGGTTTAGGGTTTAGGGTTTAGGGTTTCGTGTTTCCACCACCTGATAACTATGATGAGGTCCGTGCACCTTTGAACAGGATGCTCGAGTGGTGCGTGCACCACGCCGATGGTGTGCAGGCAAACAGCCCAGTCTGGATGTGAATCACAGCGAGAAGCAGTTCAGTCGATGTGCGAAGTACAGCTCAAGGATTTGTTTTCGGCCAAGCTGGCTTGTCCAAGCCTAAACCCTAAACCCGAAAATCCTAACCCCTGAACCCTAAACCTCGAGACCCTAAACCCTAAACCTTAAAGCCCTAAGCCCCTGAACCCCTAAACCCCTACACTCCTAAACCCTAAACCGTAAACCAACAGAGCTGAAGCCCTCCCAGGGCTGCAGCTAGGTGATGATGAGAAGGATAGGGGCCTTAATAAGTAGAGTATGGTTTTAGAGCCCAGAAAACTATAATTTTATGTTAATTATTTAGGCCCTTTGGGGCCCATTATACTATAATCATTCGGCATTTCTTTCGGCCCCTATAGTAGAAGGGCACTGTCTGGTTTCGCAGCGGTTCTATAGGATTTTTATAAGACTGTGTAGGGGTCTATCTGACTTCATAGGGGTTCATAAGGGTTTCGTATCCTACAGGTGGAAAAGGGTCTACACGGGTCGAAAAGGGTGTTTTCCTTAAGGCTTGGGGTTCCAAAGGTTAAAAGTTTTTCGAAGCTGTTTTGGCAACAACTAAGAGCAGTAAAGTTTAGGTTCTGAGATTGGTGTTGTGGACTTAGGGTTCAGGGTTCAACACCGTTTGGGGCTGAGGCTTCATCACGGTTTGTCTCAGTGAAAACAGTTGCAGGTTCAATCAGGTTCAATGCTGAGGCGAAGGGTTCTGCATGATCAGGGTTCAATATGGATTTCGGGTTCATACCGTGTCGGGTTTGCTGCCCCCTGATTCTGAGATCTGGGATTTGCAGCTCAGAATTAAGGCTCCGAATTTCGGGATTCAAGAACTCGAAACTGCTAAGCTGCAAGGCTTTGGGGCTTAGGGCTTTGTTTCGAATCGTCTGGGATGTTTACGTTTCCAAATTTGAGGTGTTGCCAACGCCAAGCAATACTCAAGGTTCATGGGCGGGTAGTTACACGCCTTGGGGTTGCAAATGTTCTGTAGCTACCTCATAGTAAGCCACGTAACACTTTAAAATTGGTGACATGTTGGTTCGAGTGTGTCAGTCACCCTTTTGATGCCAAGCTTGTCTTAAACCTCTCAGCAAAGCCTGATTCGTAAACCCGAAACCCTTTAAGCACGAGGTTCCGACCCTAAACCCTAAACCCCAAACCCGACACCCTTTAAGCACGAGGTTCCGATAAGAGGGTCCCAGGCTGTCGGCGTTAGTTTAGGCTGCAACC
This sequence comes from Symbiodinium sp. clade A Y106, assembly GCA_003297005.1. NCBI lineage: Eukaryota > Dinophyceae > Suessiales > Symbiodiniaceae > Symbiodinium > Symbiodinium sp. clade A. The sequence goes on along the minus strand of BGNK01001860.1, from coordinate 47,790 downwards.
TTCAACCCTCCATCCGAGACTTGCCGGATTTACATGAGGGCTGTAGCCGCTAAGTCCTAAAACCCTAAACCCTAAACCCTAAACCGCTAAGTCCTAAACCCGAAATGATTATAATTAGCTTAGGCGCAGATTGTCTGGTCCCGTCCTGTCTTGGCTTCCTCCTCCTGAAATCTTTGCTGTTCTGCCTCCACTGCTGAATGCTGCATGTTTCTCAATTTCATGGTGAAGCCATCAAAATCAATGGGTTAACTTTACCGACAGTAATAATAAACAATACAAATTCCCCCCCCCAAGTGTGTCAGTTTCGTCAATGTATATTTGAATACGCACACACACAGCACTTTGTATATACCACCCACGAATGTTTTTTTTGATAATTTTATGTCTTGCAGGACAGTGTTTATATAGCTTTTAATACATATTGCCCACCGTCAGATTTTTAGAACCATCAAGACAATACTTTTTCTTAGGAGAAGCATGTTTTTCCAACATTGCTTCTGAGAGGGGGCGCCGTGTGCACCCGGTGCCCCCAAAACTGTCTCAAAATCCCAAGCTCTGAATCTCGTTGTTCAAGAGGGCTTTGTTTCAAGGGCCTTTTTTTTTGCCTGAAGCCTGAGGCCATGAATCCTGAACCCTCACCGAAGCTGTAAACTCCAACCCTCGCCACCGAATTGGGTTTATTGCTCAGGCCTTCAGGTCCTACATGAGTGGTTGTCAAAATTATGGTCCCCTTTTGGGTCCTTATTTTAATACGGCACCTATCATTTAGGGTACCCAAAAAGGGACCTTAATTTTGACAACTACCCACCCCGAAGGCACAAGCTCAAAGCCCCAAGCCCTAAACCCCAAGCTCCAGTCTAATCCAGAACCCCACAGGATACAACTCCATCACAGATCTCCGAACCCTAAAAGCCTAGCCCTCGATCCTCATCCCTACACCCGACAAGTGAAACCCCAAACCCTAAACCTTAAACCCTAAACCTCAAAAGTTAAGCCCCAAACCCTAAACCCTAAGCCCTCAACCCTAACACAAACCTTAAGCCCCACACCTCAGCTTAAATCTGGAAGGTGGAGCTGGTTGAAACGAAAGAGCGCTGGGAGCAGCTGCAAGACGAAGAGAAGGCGCCCCTCATGGCCTTAGGTTAGGTTCTTGTTAAGGAAGCCAGTTTAAGTTGCCATACTCGGGGGTCTACAGTAAATAATATCCCTGGAAGTCAAACGACACGGAAAAGCCACGCGCTAATTGAAAAGACTATGTTTTGCCATGCACCAAGAGTTTTCACAAAGTCTCAATTTTCAGGGCTTGTAAGAATCCACACGAAGGAGTTTGGGATATTTTCGAAAGTTTGACCAGCTTTCTTGATGACTGGCACAGCTTCTCATCGTGCCAATGCTGCAAGCAGTTCCGCCTTCGCTCTTCTTTGTGAACATTATTACGACAATAACTTGCACTTGCCTGACCAGGCAGGTGATTCCACACCGAGTCTCCGGTGAATGTTTGCAGAAGTCGCATACAAGCCTGCCCTGAAACCGCCCAGCCTGGTCCCGAGACGGATTTGCGCACACCATTTGTGTGTGTGTTTTTTTTTTTTTTGTGTTGTTTTTCTCCCCTTTTTTGTTCGCCTTTTGCAAGTTTTAGGAGCTTTTTGGATTGACAAATCTCTGTCTTTCCGCGCCATAACCATGTTTTTCCTCGCGCCTGGGGCGTGTTTCCTCGCCAAAACCCTGTCTTTAGTTTTTGGGCAGATTTGTGAAATTTGCTTGGGTTCTTTTTTGATTGTTTTTAATTTGTGGATGTTTTGTTGACCGCTGGGCGGAAAAAAGCGCCACAATGCACCCGAAGCAGCGATTTTGAACTCGCGACAGGGCGTTGCCTTTTTGCACTCTTCCCATGACGGGTTTTCTGACATGTATTTCCCCGATCACATCACTATTGTGTGGTTGCGTCCTAGTGCAAATCATTCCCACCTCTCTAAAACACTTTACTTTTGCCGTACATCCCTAAACCCTAAACCCTAAACCCCAAAACCCCGAAACCCCTAAACCCTAAACCCTAAACTCATGGTATGCCACGTGGCCACAAGGGCTCGGAGCCGACTTGACAAAAACAGGTCTTTCCTCGGCAATTTGACGCGTTTGACAACGACATGGCTCTTACACGTCTTTGACCCCCAGGCTAAACCCTAAACCCTAAACCTTAAACCCTAAACCCTAAACCCTAGACCCCAAAACCCTAAACCCTAAACCCCAAAACCCTAAACCCAAAACCCCAAAACCCTAAACCCTGAACCCTAAACCCCAAAACCCTAATGGCAACTTACATTAAATCCCTTGACAGGAACTCGGGCGGGCCTGGGGCTTTCAATGTCAAGGAACTACAAGGGTTCCTATGAGGGATGTAAAAAAGGGTACTGTAGGGCTCAGGTTCAGGGGATGAGGGGGCTTTTAGGGTTTAGGGGCTTGGGATTTAGGGGCTAGGGGATAATGTCCGAATGGGACGCAAGAGGGTCCTCAAGGGGTCCTATAAGGGTTTGTGAGGGTGTTAGGGTTTGGGGGAGGGTTGAGGAGCTATTGGGACTTGGTTGAAGAGCCATTCCGCTCGTTGCGATTTTCAGACTTCCGCGGGTTGAGAAGGACTTGAGGATTCGAGCCGTTTCGTGTTCACCTTGCAGTGTATTGTGTCACAGCCCTAAAGCCCTTACCCCACTCATGAAAGCCTTGTGCCGACAGTCTGTGCGAGGGAAGGTGGTGCGCTCAGGGTGCCGAAGTTGTGTCTTCGAGTGGGGGGGTTGTAGGTGCCATGTCAGGGTAGTTTTCTAGATTAGGCTCCCTTTGAGGGTCCTTCTTATGAGGGTGCCATACTGGTCTGGGGACCTAGAAGAGGACCCTATTTGGAGAACTACCCGTGTGCTCCTTGCTGCCGCCTGCCCGCAGCCCTCCATGGCCTGATCAAAGCCCTAGGCGATGATCTAACCTAGACCCTAAACCCCAGCCCCTAAACCGTCTAAACCCCTAAACCCTGAAAGGTAAGCCCTTAAACCCTAAACCCTAGACCGGAAAACCTGAAAAGCCTGAACCTGAACCTCTAAACCGAGCGTGAGGAGCTTTACAAGACGCTGGGCTCGCTGAAGAAGCAGATTCTCAGGCTTCGTTTAAGGGGTCCTAACGTTTATTAGAAGGGTTACAAAAAGGGTCTAGTATAGGACGAATAGGGGGTTGATTAAAAGGGTTAAAATAAGGGTCGGATAGAATAGGGTTCCTTGTTCCTTCCGTTAAAGGGATCTACATTGGTACTAATGTACGGGTAAACCTCCCCATGTGTTACAGCACCTATCTTAAACTCCAGCATCGTAAACCCCAATCTTATCAAAAAGATTTGCGGGATGACATCTCCTTTGAGAAGCTGTGTGTCTTGCCATGCTTCCTTTCTGACGAGACCCGCGCCTGCATGGTATGGACCTGCCCGGGCATGCTCCAGCCTGGGCGCGCAGTCTAGGGGTAGTCATTAAACTAGCCATGGATGGAAAGCAGATATCCTCGCCAAGGAAGGGGTAACAATAGGATGTGCCAAAGCCCTGACCAATTTTGTACGGTCCGTACAAACCCTTTCAAAAAGCCGTTCTGAAGGCTTACCTGTGGCCCAAAAGACCTACCTTTTTAAAGGAATCCTTTTTTTGAAACCATAATAAGGAGCCCTAAAAAGGTAGGTCTTTTCGGCTACAGATGAAACCTTCAGAACTCAGAACCCCACTAAAAAGCTGCAGGCTTGAAAGCTTGAAGGCCGCCGTTCTGAAGGAAATTCAGGACTCGCGGTGTGTGGGTAATGTAGGGACCTAAACCAAACAAGTACCACTACTGTTGTGGGGGTTCCTTATGATAATTATAGTACAAGGGGCCCCGAAACCCCATTCTAATAATTAAGGCCCTATATTGTGCACCGCTTTGGGGCTTCGGGTTTAGGGTCCAGAAGGTTTGATATTTAGAGCGACGGATTCGCAAAAGGAGATATGGTTGAAGGATTCAGGAAAGGGTTCAATTCGGGGTCGAGCTTCGGTTTTGTATGGTTGTTGCGTTAAGTTTCTATCTTTCTTCACAATTTCGAGGGTTTTGTAGGATGCTTCGCGATTTCGTTAGGTAGCAGAGGAGTTCTGGAAAGGCTTTCAAATGCTTTTGTTGAAGGCGGTTTAGCTAGCAGTTTGGGATCGCGTGACCCCCTGAACCCTAAACCATCAACCCACCCAAAAAGCCCTAGCCTAAACCCTAAACCCCTAAACCCCTAAACCCTCAACCCTAAACCCCTAAACCCCTAAACCCTCAACCCTAAACCCCTAAACCCCAAACCCTAAACCCCTAAACCCTAAACTCTAAACCCCTAAACCCTAAACCTTAAACTCCTAAACCCTAAACCCTAAACCCCTAAACCCTAAACCCTAAACTCCTAAACCCTAAACCCTTTAGCCGGAAACCTCCAGGTGTAAGAACTGTCTTTGTGTGGGTCCTCGGCCAGAAGACTTCGTTGGCTCCGGGTGTCAGGATTTTCCGTTTAAGGGTTTAGGGCGCCTTGAACGGAACTCCCTATACTTGGAGGATCATGGGACTTAGTAAGTACGGTTATAAGTACCCTAAGTGGGGTTATAAGTAGTTATAAATACAGTTACCTTAATTATAACTCTAGTTACTAAGTCCCATGATCCTCCCTGTAAGGGGTTTAGGGTTTCAGGCCGTAGTGTGCAGGTCGCTCCGGAGATAAGGTTTAATGTAGGAACCTGATTAAGCAACCCTGGGCCTATAACCCCAAAATAGTAAGATTCATATAAGGAACCCTAACAAAGGCCCGAGGTTTCTTAATCAGGTTCCTACACTACTTACATAAGGAAACCATAGTAAGGAACCTTAAAAAGGTAGGTTCTTCAGGGTTCAGGTAGGGTTTAGGGTTTAGGGTTTAGGAGCTTCGGTGTCGGGTTTGGTCGCAGGCTGCCGGGATTGACATGGTGCAAGTGTTTAGCGGGCTGCTGGTTCTGGGATGCGGTTTGGGCTTAGGGTCGACCTTCCAATAGAGGGGCCTAAATAATTACCTATACTAATCTGGGGGTTCCTAATTATAAGTTTAATATTAAGGAGCCCAAAACCCTGTTCTAATCATTAAGGCCTCTATACTACATTTGCATGGATGGGTTTCCGGGATTTGAGACCCTGTAAGCTGACAGCAAGACCCTGAGCCTCAAGTCAAAAGCCATGAGCGAACCCTAGTCATTCCTCGGTAAATGGCCACATCCACCATCGTCACAGCACTCCAGCGACAAGTGCAAGACCCCATGCTCCCAGATCATACGCACACTTTCTTGGCCTTACAAGCCGATGTGATAGCCATTCCCCGAAACGCTCCTAAACCCTCAACCCTCCAAAGACCAGAAACCCTGAACCCCATGATACCCTAAGCCTTAAGGCCTAAACTTCAAACACAACAATAAAACGCCGCTGCAGTGTTAAACAAGCCCCTCTAAGACTTTCAACAATCTCATATGACTGTTTATCACTTTAAAAAGTGTGCGAAAACCCAGAAAAGGCACCTTGTATAGCCCTGGTAAAGCCGCGAGGACGACCAGCACAAGGAAGCGGAACTCGGCGAGCTGAAAGCCTTGATGAGCGACGAGTACTTCCGGGCAGGGGCATGGGGGCCCCCACACCCCCTGAACCCCAAATCCTCAGGGTTCAGGGTTTAGGGACCCTACAGCCTAAACCCCTAAAGCCCTAAACCTTAAACCCAGACGTGGCAGGGGACAATGCCCTTGACTGCCGGAGAGCTGGGCTACGGCGGCTATCCAGGCCGGCCAGAACTTCGTTCAACACACTTCTATTAGGGACCCCAAGGGGGTTTATATGGGAGAGCCCTATCCTAATGTTTGCTTATGTGCTTTTTGGGGGCCTATTCTAAGGCCGTTGAAACGGCTGAGGGTTTTGGGTTCAGCAGGTCTTTCCGGCTTTGGGTCTTGCAGCAATGGTGTACTTGGAGGATCATGGGACTTAGTAAGTACGGTTATAAGTACCCTAAGTGGGGCTATAAGTAGTTATAAATACAGTTACCTTAATTATAACCCTAGTTACTAAGTCCCATGATCCCTTAAGTAGGAGTTAGGATTTGCGCGTTGGGGCCAGGGTTCAGAGTTTCGGGTACAGGTTGGAGGGGTTTAGGGTTCAAGGATTCAGACCTGTAACCCCTCGAAGCAGCCCCTTTTAAACACCCCTAAGCCCGAAACCCTAAGCCTCAAAGCCAGCCAAAGCCCTACGAAGCATCGACAAAGACATGGAGAAGCCTCGCAGGATGATCCTTGTTTATCTGAAGACCTCTGGCCCCCTCCAGAAACCCTTTAATCCCCAAACCCCCCTAAAGCCTTTCCCGGACCCTGAAACCTGTGTGCAGACATTAACCCTTCCATAACCTTATGACACGGTCATAAGCAAGGATCCATACTCCTAACTACGACTACAGTATGTAAGCACTTCTACATTACAACCTTGGAACGCCCTACTTGCAGCCGCCCATGCACCTTCAAGAATTGGATCGCGGAAACCTTTGACCCCGATCAACGCCCTTACAAAGCCCCCCTACTTGGAGGATCATGGGACTTAGTAAGTACGGTTATAAGTACCCTAAGTGGGGTTATAAGTAATTATAAGTATAGTTACCTTAATTATAACCCTAGTTACTAAGTCCCATGATCCNCCTACTTGGAGGATCATGGGACTTAGTAAGTACGGTTATAAGTACCCTAAGTGGGGTTATAAGTAATTATAAGTATAGTTACCTTAATTATAACCCTAGTTACTAAGTCCCATGATCCTAAACCGTAATAAAAACCTCTCAACCCGAGGACTAAACCTCAAACCTAAACCATAAACCCAAACCCTAACCCTATCCTAAACCCTAAACCCTACACCCTACACCCTAAACCCTAAACCGAAACCCAGATCCTAAAGCGAGCACAAAAATGATTAATATAGGGGCTTAAATAATTACCAATGCTATTTTGGGGGTTCCTTATTATAATTCTGATATAATGGGCCCCAAAACCCTATTCTAATTATCAAGGCCCCTATACTAGTATCCTTATGGATCCCTTGTAGTAGCCCTTTAACGACCCCTTTAAAGGAACCCTATTCTAATTATCAAGGCCCCTAAATGAACCAAACAAGAGATCTGCTCGAGGCCCCGCCCCCGCCGCGCCCTCGCGCTCAGAGGTTTTCCGACCTCGCCCACAGGAGGGGAAGGGTTTAGGGTTTAGGGTCTAGGGTTTAGCATTTCGGGTTTAGGGGTTTAGGGTTTAGGGGTTTAGGGTTTAGGGTTTAGGCTAGGGTTTAGGGGTTTAGGTTCTAGGGTGTACAGTCTTTTGCAAGTTTTTTTTTACAGAGGGTTGCTATACGGTTTTATGACAGTAGATGTGTTTTTCTGTCGGAGTAGGGTCTTTTAAGAATTTGTCAGGGTATGTTTGTGTTTTGTGAGAGTGGGGGGGGGGTGGGTTGCGGGTTGATGGGCTTAGGGCTCCGGGATAGATCTTTCATAGAGTGGTTGTGAGGTCGCGCTAAGGCTTTTGTAATTAGTTTTGGAGTTGGGTTGTATAGGCCGCCCATGAAGGTTTTCAGGGTTTGTGTTGTGGGGTCTACCGTTTTGGGCTTGGAGTTGGCGCTTCGGGTTCAGGGAAACCTTAGCGCGGGGACTTGACTTGGTGCTCCTGTGTCCTATTTCATACGACAGGGGGAACCGAACCCAGCAAATCAGCTTCCATGACTTCTAGAATTGTCAAGACTTTGATACTGGCTTATCAAGGTTGGGTTACTCTCTACGGTTTTATGGGCTCTAGTGTTGGGTTTTGAGGGTTCGTGGATCCATGAGACAGCGAAAGTGAGGTCAGGGTTTCGGGTTGTGTTTTTTTGAATATCCGCGGTACCGACAACCTGGGCTGCTCAGCTAGCAGGGGCTGAACTCTCTTCCCTAAGCCCGAAACTCGAACCCCAAAGCCCCTCGCTGATGATGCTCTTTTTCGTCGTCGGTCACGCTATGCCGCTACGTTCATCATCGTAAAAGTTGGATTCACGGGAATACAGTACCTCTTCATTAAAGACTACACCTTAAACGATGGGGTGCTTAGTATTATAATCTAGGGTATGTTCCGTATTGGCATCCTAAGTTACCCGACTGTGCACCCTAAACCCTGCCTTGTTGGCTTGGAGCCAGTGTAGATCCTGAGTTTGGACAAACCCGAAACCCTACTAGAACCTTGATTCATATGAATCTTCATCTACCAGCTTACCAGACCTCAGTAACACCCTACATGGTAAGTCCCCTGATCCAGTTCTGCTTTTGGTTCACTTAACACCTTATTCCACATATGGGAGTTTCCCAAAATTAGAGGTACCTTATTTTGGTGTCCTTACAACAAGGATCCTGCTAGTTAGGGTCCGCGTTTGCGGAAACTCCCATATTTTGGCCTTAACCCTAAACCCGAAACCCTAAACCCTAAACCCTAAACCCTACCCCTAAACCCTAAACAGTCTTGGGCCGTTCTTTGCCGGAGGCTCCCGTCGAGCCGGTTGTGGCCCCACAGCCCCTGCAGGCCAAGCCCCGGAGACTTCAATCTATCGGATTCGGGTTTAGGGTTTAGGGTTTAGGGTTTAGGAACTTAGGGTTTAGGGTTTAGGAATTTAGGGATTAGAGTTTAGGGATCAGGGTTTGGGGTTTAGGGATTCGAATTTAGGGGTTAAAGTTTAGGGATCAGGGTTTGGGGTTGGGGTTTAGGGATTCGAACTTAGGGATTAAAGTTTAGGGATTAGGGTTTGGGGTTTGGGGTTTAGGGATTCGAATTTAGGGGTTAAAGTTTAGGGATTAGGGTTTGGGGTTTAGGGGTTAAAGTTTACGGATCAGGGAGTAGGGTTTAGGGGTTAGGGATTAGAGTTCGGGGATTCGGGTCCAGGGTCTAAAGATTCGAGTTTAGGGATTAAAGTTTAGGGGTTAGGGATTAGAGTTTGGGGATTAGGGTTTAGGGTTTAGGGATTAGGGTTCGCAGGATTCCCGGAATGATAGGGCTTCTTGGTAAGCTGTTGTGTGATATATGCTTCGTCTACATAGCAGGACTTGGGTGTTTCTGGGGCATCTTCAACCGTGCTAAGCCTGGAGTTTCGGGCTTCGGGGGGAGGAGATTCGGGATCGGTGATTTTCGTTGTCTTGGTTGAAGGTGTGGAGAAAAAGGGCAGAAGGTTTATGTCGCGGCTCTTAAGCAACATACCTTAACGTGCCTTTATTTAACCCCACAAAGCTCACCTAAACTCAATACAACCCACTCGAAAATGCTCTAAAGTGCCTTAGAATGCCGCCAAGGTATCCTAAAATGCACCAACATGCATATCAAAAGTCGTAAAACAGCCCTAAAATGCTTCAACATGCCCCAAAGTGCGCTAAACTGTCCTGAGATGCCTTTTTCATCTCCTTGCTCTACACCCCAAAACCTAAACCCTAAACTGTGAACCCCAAACCCTCTAAACCCTAAACCTTAAGCCTTACTGAGAGGATCATGGGACATAGTAACTAGGGTTACAATTGAGGTAACTGTGCTTATTACTGCTTATAACCCCACTTAGGGTACTTATAAACCCTCATCCCTAAACCCTAAACCCCTAAACCCCTAAACCCCCATCCCTAAACCCCTTTAAAAGCCCTAGAAGTCGCCTGCTCAGGCGCCCGCCGCCCCGCGCGAGGCGCCGAGGCCGCAGCCAGGCCCCAGCTCGCCGGTGGTGGACGGAAAGGCCTTCTTCAGGCCCCCGGGGGCTCCTTTAAGGGCTCCTTTAAGGGCTCCTTTAAGGGCTCCTTTAAGGGCTCCTTTATGGGCTCCTTTAAGGGCTCCTTTAAAGGAGCTACAAGGGTTTAGGGTTTAGGGTTCCTATACGGGATCTATGAAGGTACTATAGGAAGGCCCTTCTGAGGCCCTAAACCCTAAACCCCAATCCTTAACCCTCAACCCTAAGCCCTGAACCCGTTTTGTTTCTCTGTGTAAAGAATTCTTTCTGTACCGTACCGACTGCAAAGTCCCGCATGTTTGCCCCCCTGGCTGGGAGCGCAAAGGCATTTCTTGTTCATTGTGCCAGACATCCTTCAACCTTTCTGCAAAAGCGGAACGTTTCGGTCGCCGGTATTCCAACCCTGCTGAGCTTGCTGCACGCGTTCGTGTAGCATGGCTACAAACACCTGCGTTGCGGAGCACCTTACTAATCTGGATGCTGTCATCGACAAGTTCAGCTGAAACGCTTGCAACCCGTAGAAGGTATAAGGGGTCTATAAGGGTTACTATAAGGGATCTATAGTAGGGTTCTATAAGTAGCCTAGTCCAATGCTTTAAGAAGGCAGAAGTCCTGATGGCTGACACTGACTGAGTCCCTTTATTAAGGAATATCAATATCCCTTAAATTATATTAGGATCCTTCATATGATGTAAGGTATATTCCTTAAAATATAGTAGGATCCTTGATATGATTTAAGGTATATTCCTTAATTAAGGGATTTTGGAAGGTCTGGGGACGAACCCTGGAGCCCCAAAACCCCAAACCCCAAGCCTTAAATCCTAAACCCTTATAGTAGAAGCCAGAAAGTTGGAACATGGTTTTAGGAGGATTAGTGTTAGGATCCCTTATACTTTACCTTAAGGGCATGAGGATAATGATGTTCCAACTTTCTGGCTACTATATAGATCCCTTCAAAGAACCCTCATAGGAAACTGGCCCTAAACCCTAAGCTCTAACACCCTACTTGGAGGATCATGGGACTTAGTAACTAGAGTTATAATTAAGGTAACTATACTTATAATTACTTATAACCCCACTTAGGGTACTTATAACCGTACTTACTAAGTCCCATGATCCTCCAAGTACAGTCGTGAGAATCACTGAAGCGATAGCCAGTACAGTCGAACCCCTAGTTTCCCCTTCGGGCCTAGGCCCCTCTAGGACCCTAAACCCTCGTGCTGCGGGTTTTGCCGCGCCGTGAGAATCGCCGAAGCTTGATCAGCTTGACTCAATTTTCCACAGCTCAGAGATGATCTGTACACTGACTTACAAGAGTCTGTCTCCTTTAATGTCTTTCTCTTTACGGTTGCGTCTCTCAGATAGAGCTTAAATCTTGAGTCATGCAGCTATACAGCACGCAACAAGACTCACCGCACACCCAGCAAGCAAATGCCCAGCACACGACACTGTTCTGGGCGTGTGACCTCGCACACGCGACCCTGCACCCTAAAACCCTAAACCCTAAACCCTAAAACCTTAGCCCCTAAACCCTAAACCATAAACCCTTTAACCCTAAACCCTTAAACCCTAAAACCCTCAAACCCCTAAGCCCTAAAACCAAAAACCCTTAAACCCTAAACCCCTAAACCCTAAACCCTGAAACCCAAAACCCTTAAACCCTAAACCCCTAAACCCTAAAACCCTAAACCCTTAAACCCTGAAGCCCAAAACCCTTAAACCCTAAAAACCTAAAACCCTTTACCCCTAAACCCTAAACCCCTAAACCCTTCAACCCTTAAACCCTTAACCCTTAAAGCCCTAAACCCTAAACCCTTAAACCCTTAAACCCAAAACCCGAAAACCCTAACCCCTAAAACCCTAAACCCTTAACCCTGAAATTGAAGCCCTTCGGTCTTCCCTTGGGCCACTCCTCCCGCCTTTGTCGCGAGACTGGCTCGGTCCAAGCTGCCAATCGAGGCTCGGTTTAGGGTTTAGGGTTTTGCTTGGGGTCTTCTCGGGGTTTGGGGCTTAGGGAGGGTTTGAGGGTTTAGAGGTGAGTATTCCGGTTTGAGGGTTTAGGGTTTTAGGGTTGTGTAATGATACATGCAAGCAGGTATAGTAAGCATAAACATAGCGCAGGTATAGCTTTCTATGTGAGTGCAAGCATAAGTATAAGCATGAATATGTGGTATTGATTATAGGTGTAAGTTTCTGTGAAAGTATAACCATATCTCTGTGTTTTCTCAAGGCAATCTCTTAGGCTTTCGTTAGGTTCTCTACACGGTTTTGAAGGTTTTGTAGTAGCGTTTTGCAGGGTTTTCAGAGGCTTCATCCGATGTGCTTCCAAACCCTGAGCCTTTAGGGTTTAGGGTGTAGGGGTTTAGGGTCTAGGCCCAAACCCTAAACCATGAGGTTTTGGGGCTTCAGGGCTTTAGGGTTTTGGGGGTTCAGGGCTTTCAGGTCCAGGTTTGGGGTTTTGGGTTTGGGGTGCCCTTGGCGGTTTAAGAGATTACGGCTGCATTTTGAAAAGGCGTGTGCGCTCTCTACAAGGGTTTTGAAGTATCAATCTCGAAAGTGTGTTCCCCCCCAAACCCTAAACCCTAAACCCTAAACCCTAAACCCTAAACCCTAAACCCTAAAGAAAGAGCAAGTCCTTTTTAAGGGTTTTTAAAGGGGCCCTGGTAAAGGGCTTCGATATCTATTACGACCTATGCCTTGAACCTCTGAATCCCAAGTTTTATATGTTAAACCCCAAATCCTACATTTTTGAATCCGAGTTCCAGAATCCTAAACTCTTGTGGCACACAGACTGCAGGAATATCGACCGTAGCTTGAGGTTTGCTGGGTTCTGTCTAAGGAACTTCATTTTAAGTTACCACAATAGGGATCTACAGTAGATAATATGGTTTCCTTACTATGGTAGCTTAAACCTTAAACCCTAAACCCTCAAAGGATCCCGTTTAAGGAGCCATTATGGTAGCTTAAATTAAGTTCCTTAACAAGAACCCAGGGTTTAGGGTCTTTGAGATTTCTGCAAGGGATCATCAGCTTTTCTAGAAGGGTTTAGGGTTTAGGATTTAGGGTTTAGGGTTCAGGATTTAGGGTTTAGGGTGTAGGATTCAGGGTCAGGAGGTAGGGTTTAGGATTCTGAACCCCGAAACCCCGAAACCCCTAAACCCCTAAACGCCTAAACCCCCAAAGCCTAAGCATAACGATCCGGTGTAGTGTTCTCCTTGTATTAGGCCCCTCTGGTCCCGACGATAGAATGCCACAGTTCAGCGAAGAAAGTGGAGTAACCGCAACATGAACAAATATCAAGCAAGCAGAGGTGACAACTGTGGTTGAGCACCCCCAGGGCCCCCAAGTATGCTCACAGCCCTAACATCCGGTTCTTGCTTTCGTCCGTCGCCTCGTCGTCTTCATGATTTGTATACCATAATCGTTCCCATGCTCCTCGCAATTGTCATCATACGCGCCGTCATTCTCATCCACACCGTTATCTTCACCACGATCATCACCATCATCGCCTGGTGCAATGTTTCAGTATCTGTTTCAATATTGTGTCCTGTCGTAGCGGGGCAGCCAACCTTGTGGCTTTATTGTAGTTCTGTGCGAATGTAGCATTGTACGTAGTCAAAAGGGATGTGATAATGAGTGGTCGCCTTGATTAGTGCAAGAAGCACGCCGGCACGCGCGCAGAAAACGAATACGCCCATCCACCACATCATGATGTGCGTCAATCTGAAGAAGTGACGTAAATTGAGCAGTCCTGAAAAGCATTTTGCCCGCACGTAGTTGCAAACCAGGTTGGTTCAGTTCGTTAGCATGCCGGCGGCAAGAGTGTGCAACCAACACAAGCTAGCACGCTTCTGCGGCATGCTGCGCTAGTGAGTAGGGAGCTGCAGCTGTGCCTCGTTGGTGGTGGCCATTTTCATGCATTCGCTGCACGAGAGTCTCGAGTCCAGCGGGTGGTGGTGGTCATCCGTTGTTGGTGACCGATGGAACTCCGAATCCGGCTCTGCGTATTTCACGCGCGCTTCCTTCTTCGATGAGAGGCATGCGTCAACCTCAAAGATTTTGTCGCCCCGCATCTTGCATAAACCACCCAACACGAAAACCCCAACAGTAAGACTGGAGGTTAAAATATGCAGTCCACGGATGTTAGATCCTTGCTTTCCTTGTCGTACCTCGGGCAGGACTTCAACAAGTTTCTGGCCAGCATCAAGCGGTTGAACAACCACCAGCAGACCAGAGAGGACTGAAGTTTGGTGCATTCCAGAGATTCCAAAATCCCTTACGCAAGGAATGCAAATGCAATCATGGAAGGATCCTGAATATGATCCTGAGATATCCTTAGTATTTTCCTCAGTTGATGGGCATTGGAGTCTTTGGACACTGCGGATGCGGGCGAAGGTGTTGAGATTCTGGGATTTAGATTAATATTGAGATTCAAGGATTAAGATTGAGGGCATAGGTCCATCAGTATGCAGAGAAGGGTTTTACGGTTTTGGTATTTGGATGAACTGAATCCTTACACCCCAGACCCTAAACAGGTTTGCGGTTTGGGCGTCGTCATTCAGCTTTATTGCTCAGGGTGCTACCATTGCGGTTTGAGGCTGGACATGTTTGCATCAATTTGTTGAAGATTCTTTTGGCTTTGGGGGCGTCCCGGTAAGGCCAAAATCATGTTTGGACTCAACAAAAGGCTCTACTAAGGGTTCAGTTAGGGGTCAGGGTTTGGGATTTGATATTGGATGGCGCGTTGGGTACAGTCTGAACTTGTTTGTACTTCGAAGTCTTGTTAAAGTTATCAAGGTGCCGTACTGGGCTGAGTGTTTAGGCCTTCGCAAGGAGGTTTGGGAGCGAGGCCATCCCGAGAAACCAAAAGATCAGGTGACTCAGTAAGCGCAATTCTAAGTAGGGAGCTGCAAACCCGTAAACCCTAAACCGTGAGCCCCAAACCCTAAACCCTAGGTTCAGGTGCGTGTAGCCCCACTTGCTGAGCCCCCTCATGTGTTGAGTACCCAACCCGTAACATAACCCGTAAAGAACACAGAGCCCCTTTCAGTCCGACAAGTAATCTTATGACTTTCCAAACAATGTACCACAAAACCTTGTTCCAATTATGAAGGCTCCTATCTCCTGTTCTCCAAACCCCTAAACCCCCAAAGCCTGAACCCTATTCCCTAACAGAAAGGACTGTTGTGGCGTGTATAATGCAGTATTTTTTGAAGGATCCAGAACAACAGTCCCCTCTCCAGAAAGGACTGTTGTGGCGTGTATAATGCAGTAGTTTTTGAAGGATCCAGAGTAGTGATAGCAGCCACAACAGTCCCCTCTCAAGTAAGCGGTAAGCGACTACAGGCCTTCAACACTTAATTTACCAACTGCCCTCCCGCGCACCTGTTTTAAAACAAGGCCCGGGTTCTGAAGCAAAGTCTTTTCATCCTCTACAAGAGCCAGAGCAAGAGATGCTAAGCATTGATGCGTACTGTAGCAACCAAAACCAAGAAAACAAACAAAACCAAAAACCAAAAACACCAAAAAACCAATCCCATAGCTCCCCTCTACAAGAAGCAGAGCAGGAAATTCTGCGCACTGATGCGTACTGTAGCAACCGAAACAACCTGGCCTATGCTCGCTTCAGCCGGCTCTCAGACGCACGTAGTGTTTTCCGTAGGTTGTAGTTCTCTTCGTGCTCGCGATGCCCTACTCGGTGGTGTCCGTCTCCGGCCACATGTCCCTCAAGGGAAGCGGCAAGTTCATCCTTGACCTTGGCGTCAACTCCGCCACCTCCACCCCGGACCGCGAGACGACCGACATACCTGCAGCTAAGACGTTGCACCAACAGGTTCAAGACGGAAGCATCTTGGCACATGCTTCCAAGATGACTATGACTGTGCGTAACCTGCAAACGCAGATCGCTAACATCAAGCGTAGCATGGGCCTGGGGTCGTCTAGCTGGTCCGCGGAGGCAGAGGAGGCGCTTAAAACATGGCTACTCCGCCCTAAAATGTCATCGGCGTCTTCATCCATGCCTGGGGACCGCGACACTGTGCCAAGATGCTCATGATGACTCAGACCATCGAGGACCTGGAGGTGTGGTGAGCCCAATGGGATGCGGAGAAGCATGAGGAGACCCTTACTGAGCTCAAGAAGCTTAAGGCTGTTCTCAAAGGAAAGGCCTCGAGCATCTGTATGAGAATTAGTCCTAAGACAATCCTCATGAGCATATGTCGCTTCGTTTTTTCATGTCCTGCACATATGCGTCCACGTAGTTTTCCATGTTAGGTGTGTTGCCGCAGAGCCCGCTCGAAGTAAATCATGCTTGTTCTGATGCATCACAGGTAGCACAGAAGAAGTAAAACATACGTATCTTCCCACGCCACAACAGTCCCCTCTCCAGAAACCCATGTTGGTGCCTGCAGTCTTCATGGGGGTGCTTCTCTTCCAGTCCACCGAGGTGCTGAAGTTCCTGCAGAAGTTGATGGTGGTGGTGGTGGTGGTGAACTGGGGCGCGCTGCTGATATTGTGGTGGATGAAGCTGAAGAACAAGAGGCAGCAGAAGATGATGATCACATGGAGGATGAGGTGTCCATGATGCAGGTGGCTGTTGACGTGGAGGCGCGAATGGACCAACTGACTTTACAAAATGAAGCTCGGCGACAGGAACGTAATTTTCTGGCTGTGGACAGAATTCAGCAACGGGGTGAAGGTCCAGAGTATAGGTGGGATGTCCAGGTCTTTGTTGAGTCTTGGGACGCCTCATCCTGCAGGACGTCTTGGCGCGACGTGTTACTGCTGTGGGGTGCCAGCCGTACTTTCCAGTGCTTCGCGAACCACCCTATGGTCCCCCGCGAACTCGGGTCGTGTCCCACATGCAGGAGTTTCGCTACATGCTGTTGCGGAGCCTTTCTGAATGAAGAATGTGCACTGCAGCTGCAGGAGAGGACTAAAGGTGGCTGGCGTGCCAATGTTCGGGGTGAAGCTGGAATACCTGAAACAGAACACCGAGTGGCGTCTTCGGCAGCGAGGCGTAACATTCGTCGTGCAAGACGCCAAACACCAAGTGCAGCTGTTTCCTCGTGGGTCGCGATCGCGTTCACGTAGCCGTGCCTCCGAGAGCTCCGGCGACATTGTTCGTGACAGTGGGGCGACTTCGCGTACTGACTTTCGGGATGCTGACGGTGGCCTGCGAAGTAGTACAGTACACAACGAAGGAGTTCGGGATGCACATCTTTCTCCGGGAGGTGCTCGTCAAGACATGGCTGCTCCGCTCCCGCACGTGGCCCTCCCCCTGCAGTGCTGCCAGACAGTGGGGGTTGTGACTGGTGCTACTGCTCTACCTGGTGGTGCTGGTCCTGGGGATGTGGTACGTGCAGATGGAAGTCGTGGTGATGAAATTCATGCTGCTGTTGGCAGTCCGTTGGGAGATGTGCTGAGTGCTGATGCTCGTCATCCACGTCCTTCTGTTGATCTTCGACATGATCTTGTTGCTCCTGATGAAGTTCGCCCTCCAGTACAATCTGATGCTTGGGGTGAACTTGGTGGGCCTTCAGTTCCAGTGAAATCGGCATGGACGGAGATGGGCTACGTGATGACGGGGTGGTCAGTGGACGTCAGCTTCATCCTGCAGATCCGCTACGTGGTCTTGTCGCTCCTGGTGATGTTCGCCCTCCAATTCGTCCTCATGCGCAGGCTGAACCTGGTGAACCTGCAGTCCCCCCTTCTGGCGATGAGCCATGAACGACGTGAACTTGAAGATCGCAAAGATTGTTCCCAGTGACTGTCGATTTGGAGGGTCACGACAAGTGAGGGCGAAGTGTGCTTTTGAGGGCTGCTGGTGCTCCTGTTGTGCAACCCCAAAGGGTTGGGGTCGTGAAAAAGTGCAGAGCGAAAGGCGCACTGCATTAAAACAACCTTAAACCCCAGTATCCGAATCTGAGAACCCTAATCCATAGTCCCTAAACCTTATCCTAAACCCAATCCTTATACCCTAATCCAATAACTCTAAACCCCAATCCCTGAACCTAATAGCCCAATCGCTATACTCCAATCCGAGAACCCTATGCCCTAAACCCTGTAACCCTGATCCGGGAACGTTAAAATTTAAACCCTAATCCCTACTCCCCAAAACTTGTAACCACTGCAACCCGCATAGATTCCCTATAAATCCCTCCCGGGAACCCTTTTTGATCCCTTACAAGAACCCTAAACCCTGTAATCTGCACACCCCATTACAACCTGTATAGAACCCCTTCAGATCCCTCAAAGGATCTAGGAGCTCAATAAAACCCTCTTAACTCTAAACCCCATATTCCAGGAACCCCTTAACAAAGCCCTAAAACCTAAACCCCTTTAAGGAACCCTTAAAAGGGAACCTTAAACTCTAAACCCCATATTCCAGGAGACCTTGCGGGAGGCAAGCCTGATCTTCGGCCACGACCGATCGGATCTGTCCTGGTCTTAAACCAGGACTTAGGGGTTTAGGGTCTAGGGTTCACGGGTTTAGGGTGCAGGGTTGCGGGTTTAGGGTTTAGGGTTGGAGGATCATGGGGCTTAGTAAGTATGGTTCCTTAAAGGGATCCTTATAGGGTTCCTTAAAGGGATCTAAAGAGTTCTACGAAGGGGGGGTCCTGGGACAGTAAGTAAGGTTACAAGTACCCTAAGTGGGGTTATAAGTAGGTTTAAGTACGGTTACCGTAAATTATAACCCTAGTTACGAAGTCCCATGATCCTCTAAGTAAAGCCCAAAAAATGCTGCAAGACTCGGCAGGATCCACTATAAGGTAGGCAAAGCCTTGCAACTCTTCAACCCCTTGCATTCCCTCAGCCCTTTACTCGCAAACAGTCCTAGCAAAGAACCATTAAATAGCAGAATGCACCAGACCGCATGCCAAGCGACCCTTAATAATTTGGTAATAGTTTGAAAGGGTTCACAGAAGTTTGCAGTGTAGTACAGGGCTTTGCATTCTGGGGTGGGTGCCGATGGCGGTTGCAAAAGAGCCAAGACCTTGAACCCTAAACCGCATACCCTAAACCGTAAAGCCTTGCATTCTCGCATCGCAGGTCGAGGATGATTGAAATCCCGAATCTGCTGGCGGGCAACCATGTAGAACCCCTCATGAAAAGACACTTTTCCTGTCACAAGGGTTTTGATAAAGGGATCCTAGAACTGCCATCGCAGAAGGTGTCGTGTTGAAACCACAGGCTTGCACCACCCAAAGCCTTGAAACCCTAAGCTGTAACCATAGATTCCAAGGTTCAGGGTAAGCATGCCATGCCGAGGTTTCGCGACTTCGAGACCTTACTCAGTCGTCATGGAATGTGGGGCCCTCACTGTAGCTGTGCTCCCCGTCACTGCATCCTACAGCCGAGCCCTAAATCCCAAACCCTGGCCAAACTCTAAATCCAAAATCCTACCCTCAACCCTGAACCCTAAAGCTTAAAAGCCTTAAGCAACCCAAACACTCAAGGCACTAATCCCCAAGGCCTTAACCCCTTAATTAAGGAATATACCTGAAATTATAATAGGATCCCTAATGTGATTTAAGGTATATTTCTTAATTCAGGGATGTTGGAGTCCCCTAAACCCTAAACCCTATAGATCCCTGATAGATCCCTTTAAGAAACCCCTAGGTATTCCTTAATTAAGGGGTTTTGGAGTCTCTGGGAAGCCCAAACCCTCGAGCTTCATCCTGCTCCCGGGTTCCAGGATAGAGGTTTCGTGGGTTATAACTTGGAAGTTTCCGAAAATTAGGGGTACCTTATTTTGGGGTCCTTATAATAAGGATCCTACTATTTAGGGTACTGTATTAGGGTCCCCTATTTTCGGAAACTCATACTTATAACTACTTATGACCCCACTAGGGTACTTATAACTTATAACCTTACTTAAGGTTTAAGGATTTGGGGTTCAGGGTTCAGGGTTCCGGGGGTTGGGTTTGGGCTTTGGGGTGTAGGGCTTTGGGTTTAGGATGGCGGTATACAAATACATAGAACAGTATGACCCCTACTTAAACCCCCTAAACCCTGAACCCTAATCCCCGAAGCCCTCAGCCCTGCATTCCGAGTAGTTTTCGAAGGGCAGTTGTCCATGGCCTCAGGATTTTTTCCTAAACCCTTCACCCTAAACCCTGGAACCCCTAAACCCTAAACCCTAAACCCTAGTCCTTTGAGCCCAAACCCTAAAGCCTAAACCCTAAACTCCCTAAACCCAGACCATAGACTTTCAAGCTCTCAACTTTGGGCTCAGGGCCTGAATAGCTTGGGGTTTAGGGTTTAGGGTTTCGGATTTAGGGTTTAGGGTTTAGGGTTTAGGATTTAGGGTTTAGGATTTAGGGTTTAGGATTTAGGGTTTAGGGTTCAAGGGTTTCGGGTTGGTTTCAGGCTGTAGGCTTTGGGCTAAGGCTCAAAGGTTTAGGATTTGAGGGTTTTCGGCTGTAGGGTTTCGGGCTCAGGGCTTAAAGCTAGAGGGGCCTCCGGGCTCGAGGCTTGGGAATGCCCTGTGCTGCTCAGGTAAGGCTGCAAAGCCACAGCCGCCGACATACTGAGGTGAATACCTCCTTAGTATAATCTTAGTAGCTGAGTAGGTAACCTTTAACCTTTTGGGGTTTATATAATCCTACCATAATTGAAAAGGTTAACCTTTTCTGGGCTAGGGTACTCAGCCCCTAAGTAATTCCCTTTTTCTTTTTGGGTTCCCTTATTAAAACCGAATAGTAGGAAAAAGGGTACCCTTATTATTAAGGGGCTACTGGGGAACCTAGTATAATCGAAGCTGGAGACTCCTTAGTATAATCGACTTTAGGGTTTAGGGTTTGGGGTTTAGGGTTTAGGGTTTATTGAAGCTAGAGACGTTTTTGCTCAGGGTTTGATGATGTTTTTTGCTGCGACAGGGCATCGAGTTTGAGGAGACGGAAGATTCGGTGTTAAGGGGTGAGGGGTGTTCTACTTAGAGGATCATGGGACTTAGTAGCTAGGGTCATAATTAAGGTGACTATACTTATAATTTATAATTACTTATAACCCCACTAAGGGTACTTGCAACCAAATCTTACTAAGCCCCATGATCCTCCAAGTAAGCTTTCCAGAGACTCCGACATCCCCGGAGACCAAAGAGCTCCGCAGTGCCTTGCGGTTTAGGTTTTAGGGGTTTTACGGTTTAGAGTTCTTGGAACCGGTTTAGGGTTTAGGGTTTAGGGATATTGGAGTCTCTGGGAAATGTAGTAGGGCAAGCTGAGCCAATGCGAAGAGATGGAAAAGAGTTGACGTGCGCCGCTCAGCTGTCGCAATACTACAGGGGCCTGGGCCATGAGTAAACGCCCCTTTGTGATCCCGAAGTACGTAAACACAGCATACCCCAAAACCTTATTCCACTTATCAAAGCCCCTGTATTAAACGCTTCTTGGGCAGCAGGTCGTGAGGGCGAGGCACTCCAGTAGGGGTGGGGCTTGGGGTTTGTGCTTGAAGGGTTCATGGATTGAAATTGAGGGGTTGCTTCCTGATTTTGCTCAGTCCGTCTAGCACAGGCAAAGTCAAGAATCAGCAGCTGCCAAACCCATATACTCCTTTATCGGCATACATGAATTGCGGATGGTGGATATCTCAACTTTGTGTTTGTTTAGTTTAGGTGCTTTTGAACTTCGGGGTCTCTGGAAGTGCTGTTGGTGTCGAAGACAGTAGCCACCGGTGTGCGACGTAGTATGGCGAAACTCTTACATGCACTTGCACACACATACGTCATGAACATAGAAGGACATAAGTGACATAAGTCTACACATATATGTATACACATGTGCGCATGAGCATGCAAATTCATATGCACGCACATACACACTGTACATACAGCTGTGCAGTTGTGAACAGACCAGCATGTCGTTCGAACCGGCCAGGCAATGGAGAAGTACACATAGCCACGTGCGCGTGCAAACATACAAAGGCATGCAGTGTACATGCATGAATACAGACACATGCACGTGAGCACATGCATCCATGCCGGCTTTCGCAGGAGCGTACACGCATACTTCCACACATGCAGGAAACGCACACACACACACATGTGACGTGGACAATATATGTGTGTATATACATACACATATGCATATATGCATATACATATACATAACAGTAAACAAGCGAAGAAGCTTACTTACCTCAGCAGGACAGCAGGGCTTTACACAGATACATCTTGTTTATTGACTTTTGTGGTCAAAGTTCGTCTATCATATTCACTGGCTTTCAGCATAGCATCGCCCAGCACAGCCAGTTGGCACAGCATATTACAGCCTGATGCTGTACGGCAGAGGAAGGTGTTGCGATGGTTGCAGTGTGGTAGAGTGTAGTGTCGTACCAGGCACCGCCGCAGAACTTGATGCTGACCCAAGGGCCGAGACAACATGCCCTATCTCCACTGCCAGAAGCAACGTGACCGCGACATACACAGACATACTCTTTGCATCCCTCACTCGCTTGCTACTTTAAGACACATGCGTATGGTTAAGGTTCTTGCTGCTACCGCACTAAACAAGGTTACAGATCAACGATAGTGCAGCGCGAAGCCTTCAGAGGGTGCGAAGCCTTCAGATGGTGCAACATCGTTGCATAGAGGAGACCCCTACATGCAACTTCCTTGTGCCCTAAAGTGGCAAGGCCACATTGACCACATTGAAAGAGACTCCACCATTGCTCATTTGTAGAGATCGTGCAAGGTTTACGGAACCGGGGGCCCCTAAGTCAATTACGGGACATTTGACAATGAGTCTCTGGATCAGTGTGCTAGTGCGAGCCCACAGGGGAGCTTCCATTCTTGCCCAAATGCGCCATGGTTGGAAACGAGCATGGCCAGGTGGGGCTTGACCCTAAACCCTAAACCCTGAACTCTAAACCCGCTTGCTTTCGGCGCACAAAGCCCTAAGCCCACGAAAGAGACAGTTTCGGCGCGAGATCCAAGCACAGAAAGTCTAAGGCACTAAAGCCGGAATTCTTAAAACCTACAACATCAGCCCCAAACCCTGCCTTAAACCCTAAACCCTTAACCCCGAAACCGGCAGACCCAAGCCCTGACAATGTACACACGCCGGAAAGCCGAAAGCCTGCAGCCTAAATCTAAAGGCCTGATAGCCGACAAAGCCGTGATTATTAACCCTAAACCCTAAACCCTAAACCCTCAACCCTCAACCCTAAACCCTAAACCCTAAACCCTAAGCCTAAGCCTCAGAAACAAGTCTCCGGGGGTTTCAAGTGTAGTGTTAATATGGTTTATAGGGTTTACAGGGTTTATAGGGTTCATAGGGTTTGTAGGGTTTATAGGGCACATAGGGTTTGTGGGTTTCTCAGGCGACAACTTACGTAACCAATGGCAGAACTTTGAATTTTTTGGCCTTATATGTTTGGTCTAAACCCTAAATCCTAAACCCTAAACCCCTAACCCATAGAAAGTGTGAACCTTTTTGGGCCCGGTTTTCGGAGAAGAAAGACAACTTGGAGGATAGTAAGTACGGTTATAAGTACCCTAAGTGGGTTGTAAGTAATTATAAGTATAGTTACTAAGTCCCATGATCCTGTAAGTAGACCCTAAACCCTAAACCCGATAGATCCCTATCCCTTTAAGGAGCCCTTTAAGGAACCCTGGTTACTAAGTCCCATGATCCTCTAAGAAGGCTTTGCACGCACTCAAATCCGAAACCCCCCTTCTCCAGCTAGAAGCAAGTCTCCAGGGGGGCTTCGGGCTTAAGATTTTCTTTATAGTGTTTATGGGGTTTATAGGGTTAAAAGGCTTGGAGGGTTTATAGTTTAGGCCAAACCGCGTATCTGAAAAGCCCAGACTCCCCAAATCCTAAACTTGTAGAGCCCTGTAACACCCGTCCTAAATTTGAACCCTCGGTCTGGAATCCTAATGCTTCAAGAACAATATCGACGATCAGCATCTTGGGAAACTCAAAATCCTGAAAACCGACTTAATTCAACAGGATTCTCGTAGGACATTCATGAGTCCTACAAAATAGTCATTGGGTTTGCAGCTGTTGCGAGGCTTAGATGTAGGTGTTTGCAGCGTCTTGGCGTTGCCAACTATACTGATGCAACTGTATGGGATAGGCGTGGCGAAGTGTCCACTCTTTGAATCCGGGTTGGAGAGGCCCTGAGACATTCTTAGAAGATCCCATGAACCCCTAAAAATTCCCCACTTGTATCCTCAGCAAAGACCCCAAAACCCCCAACACCAGACCCTAAACTTTAAGCCCCCACCCCCGAACCCTAAGACTTAAACCAAAGAGAGCGTTTGTTGCCAACCCTTCGTGAGGCCTTGCCATCGCCCCGTGGATGTCTCACCCTCAGCCGGAGAGTTCCAGACAATGTTACAATGGGGCTTAGGGGTTTAGGGATTTAGGGTTTAAGTTTAGGGGTTTGGGGTTTCGGGGTTTACGGTTCAGGGGGGGTTGGAATTTAGGGTTGGGGTTAATCTTCCTGTGAAGCAATGGCTTCTTGCTATTGCTGTTGCAGTGGCGGTTGCCATTGCCAGTTTTAGTATTCGTACTACTGCTGTTGCCGTTACTCTAGCTCTTGCCACGCTAATTTTCGCAGCTTCTGCTCTTGCTATGGCTCTTACTATTACTCTTGCTGTTGCTCTTACTCTTACTATTGCTATGGCTCTTACTGCAACTCGTGCGCTGACTACTGCTATGACCAAACATGAGTAATGGTCGTACAGTTGCTAGTGCTCGTACCATTGCTTTTTTCATTTCCCTCGCCATGACCATTTCCACTACTAGTACGATTACTCTTTCTATTACCAGGCTCCTTTAGTATTTTGAACCTTTTTTGATGTTGGCATTCTTATCACTATCCTTACTGCTTCTCTTGTTGTTGTTGCAGTTGTTGCAATGGCAATAACCCTAAACCCAAAACTTTAAACCCTGGTTTATGGATTTAGAGGCTTATGCAAGCAGTCACTGCGGACGATCCGGGCTCAGGATGTAGGGGCGCAGGTTCGTGTGGTCTATTTACGGCTAACATGTATACGGTTTAGGGTTTAGGGTTTATGAATAACTCTTACAGCAACCCTTACATCAACTGAAGCGTTTGGCATCAGATTCGGGGTTCGGCGGTCAGGTTCTACCTTCGATGGCTTCGCGGTTTAAGGGATCGAATTTCACGCTTTACAAGGACCCTGCGCGCGAAAGTCGTTTCTTTCGCTTGGGATTCAGGCTCGAGGAGTTGCAGGGTCTCAGAAGTAAGCGCTCGGATCAGGGTGAAAGCGGGCACAACGCGTGCCCAATAGCCCTTCACTATCTCGATATCCCGCAACTCAGAACAAGAAGCGACTTAGGAATACTGCATGAGTCGAACCCTAAGCCGCACAACCAAAGTCCTAAACCCAAAGGTGCGAAAAGCCTTGCAAAGGCCACTAGAAACCGTATTGTTTTTCTGTAGCAATCCTTACCGTGTGCCTTATAGAACCTTTAACGATCTGGCCTCAAAACACAGATCCCAAAAGACAGAAAATGTGAAAAGATACATCCTAGGTGGTATTATGTAGACTCCCTAAGGGGACCCTTCTGAAGCATACGTCTGGCTCTCTTAAACGGGACCTGATGGGGAGGGTCTGCATCCCCCAGGGTCCCCCTGATCCTCACACCTAATACACAGAAGAGGCTGATTCCGGCGTACGGCAACCCGGTCTGCTCGGTTACTGGCCAAGCGTGCGCCGGCTTGGGCTCTGGCACAAGGTTTTCAATTTCTAAGGGGAGGGGCAAGTAAGGGGAGGGGCAAGGTTTGCAATAGTTTTTGTTCAGGCTTTTGTAGGGGAGCTGAATTGTTTTTGTAAGGTTTCACAGGTGGTTTTGCAGCATGGGTATAGGGTTTCATAAGGGCTCCCTATGAGAGTTTGCCAAGGTACTATCTAGAAGGGTTCTGCAGAGGTTGAGGGCTTTTCTTGTCGAGCCCGAAGTCCAACATCCCGAGCCCTCTTCAGCGCTGTGTACCAGCATGTTTTCTGGGGGTTTGTGGCGGGCCCCAAAGTCCTATACCCTTCATCTACGGTCCGAGACTGCTAGGAATCCCCGAGGGACCGTCAGGTGGCGCTGACGGCTCGGGGGGAACCAAGCCTTGGAAATTTTGCTTTGTCGCTTTTTCAGCATCGGTAGTGACAGCTGGTTGCTGTGCGGTTCAAATTAACGGTCCTTGAAGGTATCTGTCCACAGTGGAGCCAAGGTACATGCACCGCGTCAGATTCCGACGGGACTCCACCTGCGCAGATGCGGCTAGGAATAGAAGGACAAGCGCGTGCGCGGCAGACGTCTAACATGCTTTTGGCTGGTTGTGTGGGTCAAGCATTCAGCAACGATCTTCCTTCTGCCGCAGCGCTATTGAACTTGCTCAAGCTAGCTGCTGCCGTCTCGAGCCAGGTTGTCATGGTCGTATGTGCTGACACTCAGCTAAGCTGTTGCCGCTAGGTGCATCGTGTTTGACGAATGCTCAACGCAAACGTCTGCGGGAACATGTTGGGACTCTGGGCACCTCTGGCAACTTCGAAGCCGCCAGGTTGCGACCCATCCACATCCGGACAATGTCCGGACAAGCGCGCCGCTTGAAGGCCGTCAAAAGCGAGTCGACATTCCTCGCATCTCCGGGTGTACCAGCACCTCTCGGTCCAGAACGAAGAAGCAATGGCGGTGCTGTTCTACCCGGACAGCAGGAAGGAGACAGTCCCCATAGACATAGACCAGATAATGGGCAGCCACGAGCATCACATCCACGCATGCCGGTTTACTCAAGCGGGACAGCTGCGAAACACCCGGCTCACCCTTGTGTGGGTGCCACTAGACTTGAGCTGTTGTGGGACGTCGAAAGCTCAGCCGTAACGTGGGCGTTTTTGAGTCGCACTTATCGTCTCAGGTTTTAGGGCGCGTGGAAAGCTTTGCAGGGTTTGCATACGGTTGTACAGGATTTGTATACGGTTTCTGTGCAGTCCTGAAACTACGCCCTGAACCGTCACCCTATAAGACCGTGAAAGCAAGCCTTAAATTAAGGTGAGCCGTGACGAAGTAAACCCTAAATCCGAAACTGCAGCTGCAACCATGCAAGCACAACCTCAACCCCTAAACACGAAATTCCCAGGTACAGGGACGCTGCGCCGCCAGTGCAAGGGCTGCCAAACGGTGCCTTCATGGTCGACGCTTCTGCATGCCAGACTCTTGTTCCATGTTTATGGGCTTGGGATGTAGTTCCTTTGAGGGTTCCCTTGAGGGTTCTATAAGGGCTCAAGAAAGGTCCTGTGATGAGGGGTTTCTGGGTACAGATTCGGGTGTCAAGTCAAGCCTTTCGTGGCTAGGATGTTGAAGAGGGTGTGGGGATATGTCACAAAAAATATGCCAAGGAACACCGTTGCTCACATGTTCATGTTCTTCAACCCCGCCCAGGGAATCTCGAGCACAGGAATGGCGTTGCGTTTGGTGGGAGCAGGTAGCGACGGGTTCATGGCACCGCACGGTCGTCCCACTCGTCGAACCTGAAGGCTGTGACAGTTTTAGATAAATGTTGTCGCTGAGGGTGCAGGTTTTGGGGGGTTCAGGGGGTTCAGGGGTTTTAGGGGGTTTATGGGTTTTAGGGGTTTGTGTAGTTTCTGCACAACTGTCCTACGCTGTATCCCGAAACCTTATTCTCTTTTTGGAGGCCCATTAAAGTACAGGTAGCACCCCAAAACTGAGGCCAAGTTTGCCCAAACTTCAGGGTTTGGGGTTTGACCAGTCGGTGGAGCTTCATTAGGATGTGGCGAAAATCTCGACCGCAACCGACGCAAGCGATGTACAACCGAATTAGGGTTTGGGTTTGGTTTAGGGTTCTGTGGATAGCGCAAGAGGTTTTGAAAAAACTTGTTGTGTCACAGTTACACGCAGATACATCTTTGCCAAAGCCTATTTCCAGAACCCGTACCCATGGAGCCCAAGAACCCTTAATTACCCAGGGAATATACTTCCGATTCTCATACTAAGCCAATTGTAATTTAAGGTATATTCCTTAGCTGGGTTATTTGGGTACAAAGCACGAAGAGACAGCTCAGGGCACTTTGTGCCAGCAATCCGACGTGCCACCACTTCACCTGGCCGCCCGTCGAGCACCGGGCAGCGCTTTGAGTTTTGAGCCCTGAACTCCTTGCCCTACCGAGACGCCCTAGACCCTAGATGGTAAACCCCACCCAGAACCCCTAAACCCTAAACCTAAGCCCAGCGACCCCCACTTTTCAACACTGAACCCAGCTCCTGAAGCTAAGCCACATACACTACGGTTTAGGGTTTAGGGTTTAGGGTTTAGGGTAAACCCTAAACCCTAAACCCTAAACCCGACACAACCCAGCAAGTCTCCATAAGGCCCTGAAGCCTGACCACGGAACCCCAAAGTCCAACAAGACCCCATCACGACCTAAACCCTAAGCCTTAAAACCCAATAAGACCCCATACGGTTGATGGACAAAATCCTGCATGACCCTAAGGACCCTAAACTATGGGAATTATGGTATATTCCTTATAATGGGTCATGCAGGATTTTGTCCATCAACCGTAAGGCCCTTATAACTGGCGTTTTCGCAGGGAGCCCGAAAGAGGGAGAGTCAGTTGGGGTTTTGGGTTTAGGGTTTAGTCATGTCCTTGTATTCACAAGTCGTTTTGTCAAGTGTCTCCAAGGATACACACCGTGTTGAAGTAGCCCGGTTGGGTTTCGACAGGGTTTGAGGGTTTCAGGCGGGCTTGTTGGGGGAGGTTGACCTTTTTGCAACGGCTCTTAGAGTTCCAGGGTTTAAGTAGGGTTCAGGCCTCTGGTTTGGGCTGCTGTGGAAAGCAACCCCAAACCCTAAACCCAGAAACACAAACCTTAATCAAGCTTAATACTTAAATCCTAATCCACCGGCCCTGGACCCTAAATCCTAAACCCCTAAAGCCCTCAACCCCTAAATCTTCCACCAAGCAGGGTAGCTATACCTATGACGACTTATAGTGGCGACTTAGCTTCGTGCAATTACGAAAATCCCTGAGGCACAAAACAACCTGAACCCACTCCTGAAACCCTATAGACCTTGAAGCCTCACACCTAATTCCGACGCCCTAGACCCTTAAGCCGGACGCCTGAACCATAAATTCAAAGCCTGAAAAGCTTCCGAAAAAAGTCGAGGAAGCTCAAATGACGACACTTTCTGCTCCTAAACCCAAAGCCATCAACACTGAAACCCTAACCCTAAACCCTGAAGCCCCCAAGGTACACGAACAACCATGGCTGCTGGTTGGGGCAGGAGGCGGAAGGCCTCGTTGGCGCCCCACAGGCCCGGCCAGTTGTTGCTTCTCGGTTTAGGGTTTGTGTCTAGGGTTTTTAGTAGGGTTTTAAAGTTTTTAGCTCTTTTAGGGGTTTCTGGGTGTTAGGGTTTTTAGGGTTTTTTGGGTTTAGGGTTTAGGGTTTCGGTTTACGTAGTGTTGTCTTGAGGTGGTTCATAACGGAGCATATGGTTTCAGGGTCTAGGGACAAGTTCTTGTGTTGTTCAAGGAGTCTCTCAAGGGTTTAGGGTTTGGGGTTATGAGGGTTTCAGAAGGGCTCAGTTAGGGTTGGGGAAGCCGAGTTTCAGAAGGGTTCGGTGCGGTTTCAGATTTTGTTGTGTTTGGGGTCAGGGTTTAGCCCCAAGTTTTAGGGTTTTCGCTTTTTGTTGTGGGGTTTTGGGCTTTGTTGTTTGGGCTGTAGGGCTTCGGGCATGTACACATTCGGGAGGAACCTCCAAAAGACATGCTATTTGGAGCTCTTGCGGCAGTTTGGGGTGGGAGTATGGAATGCAGGTCCCCCATGCAGTTGAGTGTAGCGTGTAGGATTTGCGATTTGCGGAGGGAGCCCTGGTACAGTAGTTGCGGGGTACATGCAGGTTCTGTGGAATTTTGACGATTGAACCCCGCTGGGGTTCAAGATGTTGGGGCACTACGACAGAGCCATCTCAGTTTCCCGCCACGAGGAGTAGAGTCGTTTCCGCCGAGTTTCGGCAGAGATCTGGCCAATCCGTCTGAACTCTTTTCCCTTGCCACTTCACAGACAGTGCACAACCGAGTCGGAGTAGCATCTAACCAGTACATAAATTAGTTTACCATTCACAGCCATGCTCGTCTTCACATCATTGAATCATTACCTTTCTTAGTCATGGCTGATGCCGCTCTTGATCCTTATTGTGAAACACTGTACTATACCCTAAATCATATAAGCCCAAAACCTTCGACCCTACGCCAACCTCATATATAACCTAGAATGCGTAGCAATAGTATCTCAATACCCCAAAACCCTATTCTACTGATCAAGGCCCCTATATCCTGAACCCTAAGCCCTCAATCCTGTACCCTAAACCGTAAGCCCTAAACCCTAAATCAAATACCCTGAATCCTAAACACTATGCCTCAAACCCTAAGCCCGACTACACCTACAGTAGCACATGTAAGGCAGTGTCCGGCCCCAAGCAGTGCGCCCCGCCGACCACAGCGCAGGCTGTTGAAGGCACCTAGGGTTCTGGAGAACCCTGGAGCTACTTGGAGGATCATGGGACGTAGAAACTAGGGTCATAATTCAGGTAACTATACATATAACTACTTATAACCCCACTTAGGGAACTTATAACCAAATCTTACTAGTTATAACCCCGCATAAGGTACGCATAGCCTCACTTGCTAAGTCCCATGGTTCTTCAAGTAGTCCCTTCTGGGGTTTTCCGGCTTTACATCTTAGGGTTTGGAACTGAAAGGTGTTTAAAAGTATCATTTGGGATTTATGGGTGGTTGGGCTTGAAGAGTTAAGGGAGGGTTTTAGCGGTCTTAGGTCTTAGGAGGTTGGTTTTAGGGTTATTGTAGTCTCGGGCTGAGGGTTCTCTAAAGGTTTGTTGCACAGAAACGGTTAGGGCACATCGGCGCTGTATTGACCCGGAACTTCCACCAGCTATCTCGGTTCTTATCGTCATCTGTTGCCATATTAAAGATGCAATCCAAGTGGTTTTCCTGACTTCAACAGCTTTGAGTCACTTTCTGTGCTGCATTCCTATCATGCCTTTTGTGACGGCTGCATCAATCCTGAATCCTCAATCCCACACCCGTGCCCTGCCCTGGCCTTCCCTCGCCACCACTGATCCCAAACACTTCTCCTAATATAGGGGCTTGAATAATTACAATAGGGTTTGGGGGTATATTGTATTATAACTACAATAAGGAGCCCCCAAAACCCTATCCTAATTATTAAGGCCCTTACATTAAACCCGACACGTCGTTGACATACGTGCAGAACACTCAGAAGGCCCACAAAGCACTGCAGAAGCGGATGTAGGGTTCTGTCGGTTGGGGGTTTAGGGGTTTACTGAATACCCTCCCTTTTTAAGGACTTCTATAAGGAAATCTTAAGAAGGAGCCCTAAAACGGTAGGGTCTTTAGGGTCCAGGTAGGGCTTAGGGAATTAAGAATCCTTTGTTTTCGCGTCGCTCGCCAGGCCCTCCGGCTACGAGCCTCGGGCCCCTGGTGGTGAAGGCTCAGGGTTTAGGGTTTAGGGTTTAGGGCGTCAGGGTAGACCTGGAGGATCATGGGACTTAGTAAGTAAGGTTATAAGTACCCTAAGTGGGCTTATAAGTAGGTATAAATAGGTTATGCACGGAGTTTGGCTGGGGTTAAGGGCTTGTTGTTTAGAGTTTAGAACGCTAAGCCAACCGCATGACATGTTTGCCTGTGCATGGAGTGGGAGGGAGTTCAGGGGCGAGGTGGTGCCGAAGAAGGCGAAGGCGGAGAATTCGGCAGCCGAACTGTTTCTCGCAGATGTAGCAGTTCAAGAAACGGCTGCAAACATGGATCCGCCTAATGAGAAACAGCTTAGTCAGAGCCAGAAGCGAAGGCTGTCTCCCGGCCGCCGCTTCGCGCCGGCTGGGATCTGATGCTGCAGTTGCCGTTTCGGAAAGAACTCTGCCGTGCCCACTTGCGTCACGAGAGCCTCGTAACGGGATCTTTTCGAGCAGTCTTTAAAGTCTTCCATGGCTCGTCCGAGCATTTCATCGTCCATTCTGTTCCGTCGTCCATGCGTCCGTGTGTCCGTGCATCCGTCCATCCCCAAGGGCAGCGACTCATCAATGCGGCGCTGGACGAATGCTTGGCTTGGTGGCCCACTGAATTTCCGGAGCGTCTGTGGGACGCCAGGATGCAAGCGGCGTGCGTTCTGGAATGCGTCAACCAGTGTGGTACATGGAGGAGCCCAAGCGTCCACGACTGGAAGCATCATGCCGGCCCACATCATGATGCATCCGATCTTGCCATCAATGAGTGACATGAGGATGCAACTGACAGATATTCCTAGTGGCCTGTGGGGAGCAATGCGAAGGAGACTACGGATGCAACATGTCCGGTCCGGGGGTTTGGTTCAGTACTGCCACGTGGCAACCCAAGCGAGAATACACCTGCCCTCTACCTGGTCCAGGCGAACGCGGAGCAGCCCAACGTTACAGGTCTGGAGCGTGCTACCTCAAGACCCATGTCGGGATCGAGCAGTACATGGAAGAGCTCAACGTCCACGTTATGGTGCAGCCCGTCCTCCTCCTAGAGTTCCTGAAGGCAGACCAGGTGAGAGAATTCAACATGAAGTCCAGGGTTCGGCCTCGTCATCTGGACATGCTGATCGTGAAGGGCTTGGTTTGCTGGGCGTGCTTCGTAGACAAGTTCCGAGGGAAAGAAGTCGCAGCCGAGACCATGGTCCACAGCAAGATGACAGTGAAGAGGAGGAGGAAGAGTAAACCTGTTCGACCGTGAAGTACAAGCAGGAAGCCGAGGAGTGTTGTACAGATTTTGTTTTCTGAGTGCACACTCGAAACAGAGTGGGCCTGCCGGGGATGCTCGAAAAGGTCCGATGCACGTTAAAAAACAAAACCCTAACCTCTAAATCCTCAACCTTAAACCCTAAACCCCAAACCCCAAGCCCTCAACCTGCGGCCGAAATTTCGGGACTCAGTCCCTCGGGCTTCGAAGGACTTAGAAGTACTTAGAAGGAGCTCCAGTTCGGAGGTTCGGCTTCAGATCCGGGTTTCGGGTTTAGGATGGTTTAGGGTTTAGGATTTTTAGGGTTTAGGGTTAAGGGTTTTGGGTTTAGGATTAAGGGTTTTTGGTTTAGGGTTCCTGGGGATGGCGCTAGTAAAATACACCCAACTTGTTCGAACAATCCAGGCCCGCACAGTCGGCTTGTCATATGGGGCTGGTTTTTGGTGTCCTACAGGCTTTATGACGGGTTTACCAAGGTGCTTATCCGGGCCAACTTTAGGTTGCATGAGGCTTCGCTTAGGGGTCCAAACGACCCAGTAATTAGGTACTCAATTTTAAGATAGTAGATATGTAGGCTACCATTTGGGAGAGTATATGGTTATTAGGTACTTAGACCTTCAGGGTTCAGGGTTCAGGTAGGCTTAGGGCTTTGAGGTTCCGTCTCGTGCTCTCACCGTAGGTTTCAGTCTCGGCTTAGGGCATAGTGTTTCATGGTTTAAAGTTCTGAGTTCGAGCTTAGGACTTGGATTTTGTTGCAGGACACCCCTGACGTTAAGAAGTCTTCATATCCAAGACGGTTGAGGGTTTGCGGGGGTCAGGGCTTTTGGCTTCGGGATCGGCGACGTGATCATCGAGACATGTCAGAATTCGAGGGGTGAGCACGGGACGCTCCTTACGTTTAGACGCCGGTAGGGGAGGGGCCAAGGCTGCTTGCCAGCAGATTTGCTTTGTCCTGCATCACCTGGCCACAGTTCAGATGATCCCAATGAATCACTGCCCCAGAGAGCTATTCGGATGCATTCCAAGGTCATCGTGCCCCATCTGACGGTGCAAATCCCTTCGGTCAACAGTTACATCTCCTGCGAAAGGATGTTCGCTTCATGATCCCACCCCCTAAACCCCATTTTGTTTGCTTTTTCGGGGCTTTGAGTTCCGCTTCAGGTGCCAACTCTGACGTTGGCACCACTGCCCAGTGATCCTGCCCAAGGCCTGCCGTGGGTTATCGCTTTTGAGTGTCTGAGGTTTAGGGGTCCAGGGTTTCTTCGTTTAAAGGATCTTTCGCATATTTTTATGTACCAAAATGAGTTTATCAAGTTTGTTTCTAAATCGGTTGTCAAGAGGATCTTTGGGTGATACCTCGGGCTGTTACAACCTCACATATTCTTTTTGCCGTAGATTTCGCGTTTTACGGTTAAGGGTTTTAGGGTCCAACTCTTAGTTTTTTTGGGAATTCAGGCTGTATGTTTTTTGGATTTGTTTAGGGTTTAGGGTTTAGGGTTTAGGGTGGGTTTAGGGTTTAGGGTTTAGGGTTTAGGGTTTTCAGGTTCAGGGTGTAGCCTTTCGGGCTGAGGGGTCAGCTGCAGAAACTATCGGGATTGGAGAACCCTAAGCCCGAAGCCCCCAGACCCCAAACACCCTAAACCCTGAACCCCCAAGCCTCAAAACCGCTAAACCACTAAATCCCTCAATCGCTAGGGGATTTACGTGCAGAGATTCAGGGCCATGTATCAAGAGAGCTAGAGCCACCCAGCAGCATGGCGATGACGATGATGACGACAATGATGCACAGGAAGGAGACGATGAGCACGATGATGATGATGATGGTGATGGGGATGGCGATGCAGATGATGCTGCTGCTGATGTTGGTGATGGCATCGATGATGACATCGATTATGGTGACGATGATGGTGCCCATGGTCATGGCCGTGGTCAGGATCGTCATGATGATGGTCGTGACCATGATGAGTAGCGGCAGCGATGAATGTCGCCGTGATGATGCTGATGATGCTAAGTCTCTCATAAGGAGGAAGAAGGAAGCGGCTTCCAGTTCTTAACAAACACCGCAAAGTGAGCCTATATAGAATCCTTCTCGATCCTTCATAGAGGAACCCTCAACCAAACTTAAGACCCCTCAAACCCGAACCCCCCTGCGCAGACGAGCCGACGGAGAGCTCTCAAAGCGGCGTCTTGGGATGGCTCGTAGCTGCCTGCCGGCTCCTCATCGCTTAGGGTTTAGGGTTTGGTCGTGATTGCTGGGATTCTTTGCGGTAGTTGGGTAACATTTTACTATTTTTGAGTACTTAAACCCAATATGGAATAAACAAACACAATTTTCAATACTATCCCAACCATGAACTAGGATCCTGTAGCACTAACTTTTTTTTATGTGTACTACGATATAGTTCTTTCAAGGAAGCGTTACGGGTCCCATGGAGGATTTGTCTAGGGGGTCCTTCGAGGAATTTCGGGGTTGAGGGGCTGGGGTTTCTGCAGCCCTTGAGCAAAATCCACAACCTCTACACTCTGCTTGACTGGCGCCGCGGCGGTGAGTACTGCCTAGATATGCGGAGACAGCTGGCAGCTCTCCGAGACAACCACCCTGCGAGACGGACTCCGCCGGGCCCACAGGTACAATTCACTAGTGAGTAGTGGTTTGCTTGTTCTAGCCTTTTTCAATTTCAACTCCTTTCTTTCGCACTTGATGTGCAAGGCTCCTGTGCGTGGAGGTTTGCAGCCACCATTGGCTCCTGGCCAATATCCTGGTTCTGATCTTTCCTCAGCCTCAGCGCCTACCTCGGTCGCTAGACAAAGCCTGGAAGACGTTCTGTCCAAGCCAGCAAATGAGGAGCCGCTGCACTCAATTCCTCGACGAGCGTCCGCCCAATGCCCAGGAGTGCGAAGCAGCGGATTGCAGGTGCTGGGAAGTCGTGAGTGAACTTCGACAGCAAGGCTGGAAGGTCGATGATGCTTTACACGGAGTCACTGAAGTGCGTGCCGAGCTCATTGCTTATCGCAAAGGTATGCAGAGGTGGAAGGGCTTACCTTACGAAGCGCATAGGGTTTAGGGTTTAGTCAAGATTTACACCAATCAAATTACATGAAACTCCGTATAGTCCCCCTTCACAGCTTCAACATGCCCTTTAGGCACATGCCCTTCCATACCCTAGAGTCCTAAACCCTAGAATCCCAAACCCAGAACCCGCATGCAACCTTTGCAACACCCATAGCCTTTAAAGGAACTCCTAAACCATACTGTAAGGGCGGCCCTGAAACAAAAAAGAAACCAGCCCGCAAGTAATCGTTGTTGTGCCCCATAAACCCCTTAAAGGCACCCTACAATCGCTTTAAACATAAGCCAAAAAACTAGACCCGCCGCCTCTGCGGTCTTTTTGAACAAGCCTTCCCTGCTGCCCCGTCCCCTAAACCCTAAACCCAAAACCCTCACACCCTAAACCCTGAAATCCTAGACCTTGAACCCCAAACTAACCAACAACCCAAAGCCTGCAACCCTCAACCCAGAACCCTAAACGGGTTTAGAGCTCGCCTCGAACGAAGCTTTTCGTTGGAGCAGACGGAAAAAGGGCCCTGGAAAAAAACACCCTCAACCTAAACCCTTAACCCTTGAACCTTAAACCCTACTAAACCCCTAAACCTTCAACCCTAAACCCTGAACCCTTGAACCGTAAACCCCTACTGCAGGTCTCGTGGGCCTCCTCCTTGTGGTGGGGTTCCTGGCCGGAGACCCAGGGGAGGACTTTCAAGCGCTTCATTGCAAATTCCATTCTGTCTGTTTGCTATTCTTATTGGTATTCTTGTACCTCTTCTTATTCTTACTTACGTTCCTCTTGTTTTTATCATTTGGCAGGAGGTTCTTGCAGTTTCAGTCTTCTTACGACATTTTCCAGTGACTCATGGGCTCCTTGCATGCAGGTTTTGGTGTGTCAGTGCTGAGGGATTTGGGGTTCAGGGCTTCAGAATATCGGGTCTTACGCTCGAAGCGTTAAGGGTCAAAGGGTGTGAGTTGGAGTTGAGGTTCTTATGTTTCGGGCTTCGGGTTCCGGTTTAGGGTTTAGGGTTTAGGGTTTTGTGGTCTTGGGGTTTTGGGTTTTGTGGTCTTTGGGTTTTGGGTTTTGGGTTAAGCACTCCAGAGTCCTTGAACCTCAAATTTACCTACGCTGTGTTGAAGGAATGGCTGTGAAACCCCAAGCTCTAAACCCACCATACGGTTGATGGACAAAATCCTGCATTACCCATTATAAGGAATATACCATAATTCCCATAGTTTAGGGTACTTAAAGTAATGCAGGATTTTGTCCATCAACCGTAACCCCGAACCCTAAACCCTTGTCGGAAGGGAAGCCTTACCAGGACCCACACAGGAACCGTCAAAACAGGTCCTGCTGGCCCTAAGACTAAGACACCAAGAAGACATAATGAGCACCACGCTGGTGCTCAAGGTTGTTTGTTGAGGCGCACCTAAACCCAACGCCCTGAAACTTTCAAGAACATTCTGTAGAACCCTACAACATCCCTATGGAGCCCTTCTAGAACCTCCTAGACCCAAAGCTATACCAAATTCCGAACACAAAACCTGGGCCCAAGGGACAGCGATACTTTTGCCGGCCGTCCAAGCCGAAGGAAAGTGCTCGAAAGCGCCACATGAGGCCACAGGTTTTTCTCAGGCGTGGTAGAGCGTTATGGTAACGATGTTTTCTGTACTTCTCGTTGGTTTTACAGGGGTTGTGCAGGGTTTTGGGATCTTCGCTACCTTTCGCAGCTACCAGCTAGGCCACGCCCGACAATTACAATTTGCCAGAGGTGCACTGCAATTGAGGCCGGGATGGAAAGGAGCCTTTTCGATTTAGGAGTGTGCTGGGTTTGTGGTTTACGTTTGGGGGTGTGCGCGTGTGTCATAAATTCAGCTCAGCTGTTTATGCATGGCCGATCGCGTGCACCAATGCTGTCAGTAATATGTTTAGCAACAGAGGGGTCGGAACAATCATGAATCATGACTGTACTGCACTACAGTCCCATTATAGTTCTACATAGTTCTACAACCATATTCCTCAAAACCCCTTTCTAATTGCTAAGGTCCCTGTCTCAGTATTGTTTGCATTGCTAACATGGGGGTTTCCGAAAATAGGGGACCCTTATGTAGTACCCTAAATAGTAAGATCCTTACAAGGACCCCAAAAGAAGGTACCCCTACTTTTCGGAAACCCCCGAACGCCTAAACCCTAAACCCTATAGATCCCTTATAGGAACCCTCATAGTTCCTGTAAAGGCACCTTAAACCCAGTATTGTTTGCATTGCCAACATAGGTGTCGTGAGCTGAATCCGGAGGCGCACGCAGGGCATGGCCCCTGCCGAGCCCGAAGACGAAGATGAGGCCTTGCTCGGTTTAGGGTTCAGGGGTTTCGGGGTTTAGGGGTTTAGGGTTTAGGGGTTTAGGGGTGGGTTTAGGGGTTAAGGGGTTTAGGGTTTCGGATGGTTTTGGATTACTGTAGGGGCCGTAATAATTACCTATACTATTTTGGGGGTTCCTTATTATAACCATAGTTATAACGGGCCCCCCCAAAGACCCTATTCTAATTATGAAGGCCCCTATATCACTGCAAGATTGAAAGAACGGTGCTGTAAAGCGTCTCCAAGGCCCACGATGCTGCAGCCGCCGTTGAGATGATGATGCTGATGATGATGGTGATGGTGTGGGAAGAAGAAGATGATCACTATGTGGTTGAGTATGAGGAAGATGAAGAGGACGGTAATGATGACGACGACGATGATGGTGTTGATGCCCGGGGTGTGCTTGTTTCATTTAATCGCAGTATGGTCGTCCTTTCAGCATAGTAGTAGGAGTAGTAGTAGTAGTAGTGGTAGTGGTAGTGGTAGTGGTAGTAGTAGTAGTAGTAGTAGTGGTAGTGGTAGTGGTAGTGGTAGTGGTAGTAGTGGTAGCGGTAGCAGCAGCAGCAGCAGCAGCCGTCGCCGTCTTCGACACTACAGCCGTGGTTGTGGTAGTGGGAATCACAGTGCTATCAATGGTCACAGCAGGAGCAAGAGGACGACTTCTAGCACAAGCAGGTCCGAAAGAGACTGGACTAACGGGATCAGCAACAAAAACAGCAGCAATGGCGACAAAACGAAGCCGAGAAGGACGGCATAAGCTGCCCTTCTAGTGATCATCGGAACCATCGGAGCCACAAGCGGAAGAACATACCGCATATCCACACCAAGATGAGCAGGAAAGATGAGAGGGGCAAGTTCTGGTGGCAATGACTGTTTTGATGACAGAGGGGGGATGGTGGCTGCGGGCATGATGTCGAAGCCTTGGACCCTGAACCCCTAAATCTAAGCCCTGCGCCCCGAAATCCTCGAACAGCAAGCCTCAAAACCCTAAACCCTGAACCCTAAAACCTACCTAAACCCCCTAAACCCTAAACCCTAAACCGTAACCCTAAACCCTAAACCCTAAACCCTAAACCCTAAACCCTAAACAGCAAGCCTCAAGGCCCGAGTCCTACACCCTCAGCCCCAAATCAACAGGAGGCGGATGTAGAGAAGCCGATGATGCCCTGGGAGCAGCGTGCCCAGGCCAGCCTTGCCGAGGTGTAGGGCTTAGGGTTTGGGGTGTCTAAGGCCAGGAAACACTTACTAGAACCCTAAATCGTAAGCCTAAGCCCTGAGCACCCAAAAATCTGATAGATAAACCCTGACACCCAGCAACTCAAGATCCTGGGAAGCTCGACGATCTCATCTTGGCACGTGCGAAGGCCGAGGAGAGAGGCGCTCGTTTGCCTGAGCTGGAAGACCCGCCAGAAACCCAGCACGTACCATCCAAACCAACACGAGAGACCACGAAAACTCACAGCAGCCGACACAAAACAACTTAGAGCTGCCACCCAGCTGCCAAGGGTCGACGGCTGAAGAATGTCAAGGACAGCAGCGCAGCAAGCGACGCGAGGGTTTAAAAACCGACCGACGGCCCTCAGCTTGCACTGGATGAAACTCGAGTCTCCCCGAGTGTCTCGCATCAAAGGCTTTCGACACGAAGCCGGACTCCAGCAAGCAGCCATCACAACACTGACAGAACTGTCCTAGCTAGCATTCCTACCTACCAGGGTCCACTATTCCTGGGCAATCCAATAACGAGAGAGGGCGATAACAAAGCGTAGCAGAGTTCCCACAACGACGCCAAAACCGAACGTGACAGCGGAGTTCGTCCTCAGCAGATGCTGAATATAAATCTATAAATCTTAGTGGTTATTGTGTCTCAGTCATCTACTCCTCTGTTCGGCGGGGACCGTGGCATGGGACACCAGGGTAGCATCGTCTCCCAGCGAGACGGGGCTGATCGTCCTCGGATACATTCACGTATTCGGAAGATCGGGTGGAGCCGCAGAACAAGCCGACGAAGTAAAAACCAGGGCTTCGGTCACATNCTCGGATACATTCACGTATTCGGAAGATCGGGTGGAGCCGCAGAACAAGCCGACGAAGTAAAAACCAGGGCTTCGGTCACATAATAAGCACAACGCAGCCATGACCATAGCCAGAGCCAGACAGTAGCAGGCAGTGAAGTCAACCCGGCAACGAGGCCCTGAAAGCCGCAACCTGAGATGTGGCACTCCTTCGAGCATCACAAGTACCGCAGTCGTTTGCGCGCACTTGCCGGGTTACCGGAGCTCCTGTGCACCCAGGTCAGCAGCGACAACGCCAGCTCCAGCACCGACCGTGGGTACCTCGGCAACGGCACACCCTTCGAGAAGTTCAGAGATCACAGCATCCATGCAAAGCGGGTGCCGGCCGCAGCTCTTCTCCGCTTGTAGAGTCACAGTCCTCGCCGGTCGCAAGCATGGGCAGCAGAACCTCTGCGGAGTCGGGGCCCTAGTAGTATGCCAAAACAGCTTCTTAGTTAGTAGGGCCTCGCAATCTGATCCTGCAGCCTGCAGCTACCAGGAGCACCGACTTCGAGCGGAGAGATCGGGAGGCCGAGCCCCACACTCAGAGCAAAGACACAACATGCAGTCTAAAACGCAAGACAACAACCCGTCGTAGGCGCAACACTCCAGGCTGGAAGACTACGAGGACATGATCGCCACGATCAAAGGCTGTGGCAGAGGACGCCAATCGTCCGGGCCCTGCATGCCAGCCCGCCAATCACAACATTGTTGCACGTAATTCTCGACTCTAAATACGCTCATACCCTGGTATGAACTTACAGGCATGCGTGCGACACCATGGCGAAGGCGGCTGGAAAGGGAGGCGATGCCCGATCCAGCGGCGGCAGAGTGGCAGAGAACAAGGAGTGCAACAACCACAGAATGCGTCGCAGCAGAAAACACTCCTGACGTGCTGTGAAGGTCGCGATCCCCGATGCCAAGCGCCATCGCGAAAGGCAAGGGGAACAAACGCCCTCTCGAGCGCTCCTGAGGGACGGAAACAAAAAAGCAAAGCAGCGCGTCTGCATGCAAAGACAGCACTGCACGCAAGCCACTCATGCCTGTCGACAAACAAACACACACGCACACACACACACACACGCACACACACACACATGCGTGAAAAGCTTTTCAATGTGCCCAGGTCTTCGACATCCTGATCAACAACTCTGTGCCGACCCACCCCTGGGTGAGGAACAGCTTCGGTGCCTCTCACTTGCGAGAGGTCGAGTGGTCAGGGCCACTCGCAGGATCGAAGCCAAGCCTCTTAAGCCCTGAGCGTCAGGAAGTGGCAGTGAACTGAAATCCAC
This sequence comes from Symbiodinium sp. clade A Y106, assembly GCA_003297005.1. Classification (NCBI taxonomy): domain Eukaryota; class Dinophyceae; order Suessiales; family Symbiodiniaceae; genus Symbiodinium; species Symbiodinium sp. clade A. The sequence continues at coordinate 6,473 of BGNK01001860.1, read as the reverse complement.
AGCGGTCCCAGTACAGAGAAGCGACGCAAAGCACTTCCAAAACAGCCGTAGCACACTCGCGACCCCTGGTAACATCCGAATCCGATCCCGGAGAGCAGCCGAAAGGTCAAGAAAGATCAGCAGGAAAGCTCACTGACACGCGAGCGGCGAGATCACCGGGGTCTTGAAGGGCAGGCTGGAATTTTGGCTGCACTTCTGCGCCCCGTCCGAGAAGCCAAGTTCAGACTCATCGGACTGCACGATGCATGCAGTATGTATTTGCTGGCTGAGCTCATCCCGTTCTTCATCGCAGCAGTCAAAGCAAAACCCTGACGCCCCGCAGATCTAACGCCTTAAACACAAAGCTGCATTCTTGTGTTTTGATTTGAAGTAGGGCAGGCATGTTTTGAATTCGAACGAGCTGTTGAAGACTTTGCAGGTTTGATTATGGTGTCATTTTGTAGAACTCGATGGGGTGTTGACACCGTTTGGGCTTTCGTTTATGGCTTAAGGATAGTCCCTACTGATTATGATCGTGTTGCTACGCAGCCCTAGCCCCCAAGACCTGGTCGTATGACCTCCCTGAAACCTTGCCCTTCAACGAGCACACCCCAGATCCCAATCCCTAAACCCTAGCCGGTGCCTAAACCCCGAACCCTAAATTCCTAAGTGCCAGTTCCTCTTCAGCCAGGAGTCCGTCTCATGACCCGGTAGACGCCCTTTATATGAAGCCTTGAAGCTTGTGTCTTTCCAATGTTAATCAGGGCTCTATTTATATCTTTGTAGGAGCGTACCCCTACCCTGGGCACTGAACTCCCAAGGCTGCACCTGAGGGCCAGGGTGTTTTTTTTTTTGTTGTGGCCCCTTTTTGCTCGTGCCCCGCGTCATTGGTTTCTAGAAAATTTTTTGCTGTCGGCCCCGGGTGTGCAAAGTGTTTTTTTTTGTTGCGCT
>BGNK01001859.1:70137-126149 GCA_003297005.1 Symbiodinium sp. clade A Y106 | reverse complement strand
TAAACCTTAAATCTAGCTGTTTTGGCTCAGAGCCAGGAGCTACGGAAGAAAGACCGGGAGATACGTGAGCTCAGGTTCGGGGTCTCGAAGTATCGGACTTGTGAGATTAGGAGTTTCTGCCTTTGGCGAGTTTCCTGATATTTTTTGGGACGTTTGAGACTTTTAGGGTTTTAGGGCTTTTAGCATGTGTTGGGCACTTTAGTGTTGAATGCTGAGTGTTTAGGGGCTAAGGGCAGGGGTCCTTTTTGCACGAGTGTATTGGGTGGTGGGGATCCAGAGAGGATCACAAAGGGACCTCAGTAAGTTGCTCAGTTCAGGATCCTGTCGGCATTCGAAATTCGTGGGTGTTTAGGGCGATGGCTTTTAGAGCGTACGGAGGCTAACTGTAAGGACCTGAAGAATTGCTACAGTTCCGAGTGGTATGCTGCACCGGAAGCATGAAGGGACATGCCGAACGTGATGCAGGAATTCAAGCTGAGGCTGAAGTGCTACATATTCCTTTTGGCTTTATTTGTGCAGCATCGTACGAGGTGTGAGGCTCGGAATCAAATCCATCAGCCGTGGTTGTTGTGATTTTAAGCGACAGAACAGCTTTTTCCGTCCATTCCAGCCCATCCAGACCTCACAGAGCCTCCCTCTTATACGTGCACGTGCATGTGTGCTTGTTATCTTACACTTTAGTATACGCTCTTGTTTGCTGCATGCACATTCACGGGACACATGAATTTGTAGATCTTCATTTGTNTCCCTCTTATACGTGCACGTGCATGTGTGCTTGTTATCTTACACTTTAGTATACGCTCTTGTTTGCTGCATGCACATTCACGGGACACATGAATTTGTAGATCTTCATTTGTGCATGCACGAACTTGTGCCTGCCTGCCTGTCAGTCTGCTTGTATATATGCATATAAGTATACGTGTCTAATCATGATTATACATGGATGCACACCACATTACGATGCGTTGCATTCATAAACAATTAAATTTCATGCCCATGCATGCATTCATACATACATAACCGTACATACATACATACATACATACCCACACTGATGCGCGCATGCACGAGTGCATACGTGCATGCAGACTCACATACATCATGCACCCGAAGGATGCTTGTTTGGAAGCGTGTCGTGCAAAGTCGACCAGCTCTCTCCAGGGCAAAGCTTCATCAGATCGATAATATGGTCGAGGATCGAATGGAGCAGCTTGTCCAGCTGGAGTCTCAGAAGAGACCGGGGCTCACCTTGCACTTTGAGATTGTCAAAAGCTTAGGGGGCTGAATTTGTGGTTCTTCAGGAAGTTCACTGGCAGCATTGTTGTTGTTACTAGGCTAAGGTGGCTAAGCTAGGATACGCAGCTTTAACTACGAACCTTCCTGGTGAGATTATTGATGCTACTCGCGTGTACTTCTTGTTGAAGAACGCTGCGACAAGCGAAATCCCTGTACTTACTACCCTTGCAATACCACCATAAAGCGTTTTGCGCTTAGGGCTTGAAGAATCAAGCCTGTCAAGAAGCGATGCTTGTGTCTATCGTTTTATCTATCTGTTGGGGCTCGCGTTTTGTTGTTGAGAAGTTTCACAGGGATCCATCGGGTTTTGATCTGTGTAGCGACCATCAAACGTTCGTAATCCGTGGTATTCGTTCTATGACCTGCTAAGGTTAACAATATTTCAAAGGCGGACCCCATTATAGAACTGGCTGTTTTCGAGCCGGAGGATCACTACAAAACAACCAACCAGCCTCCGATTTGCGACATGACATGTTTTTTGTCCAAATATTGTCCTTCAACGCTTGTAGGACATCAGATCCCAAGCACCTCCACTCACAACCTCGACTGCACTTTTCTGATGCAGGTGTTGCAAATGAGTCGTCCTAGCCTTGTTCCTCTCATTTCTCCAAACAACCCTGAAGAACCTTCAAGAGCGGAACCTCCAGACTTAGGCACTTAAGCAGAAGTTTATGCAAGGATCATACACCAGGACCAAGACCCTGTCGTAATTGTTTGTGGCGCATTATTGCATTCTCCACCGAGTCATGATTAACAGGAGCCGCCAAACTCCGACTCGCAGTTAGCTACAGTAGTAGTTCCTGGCCAGGATCTCTTTTCCTTTGTGGTTTGTGGTTCAGAGACCAAACTCGTCGAAATCGACCCGTACCTCACCCGCCAAGGAATTTGCTATTGGACCCTATGCTAAGTACCCTTTCTTGAAGGGTTATTTACGCCTGCAGCCCCTAAGCCTTAAACCCTGAGTGGAATCTCCAACCATTACCACCCCGGCCTTGAGGAGCAAGCCTCTTTCAGAGCTCTTCCGTGCCTTGTCATGAATCAGACTACGCCACTGCCTTGCTTGACGGGGTCTGATCTGCAGGTATGTTTGTATATACCAGCAAAGATTAACTCATCAAACAACAACTTTCTAAAGCCCTTATATAAAGCTGCACTGATAAAAAGCCTTTGTCAGGCCCCTATGACACTCTTAGACATAGAACCCTTCTAAACACCTGCTGAAACCTCCTTGAACACGAAGCCCCAAACACAACCCTGTTATTGGCTCGAGGTTGGCTCGCGCGGTTGAACGACTTCCGGGAGGAGGGCAATAATATCGAGCCTTTATAATTAGAACAGGGTTCCTTAGGGTGCCTTGATATACTTCTTACCCCCCAGACAATCGAATTCCAATTTTTGGAGTTTCGGGCGAAGCATACCGAAGTTTTGATGTTCTGTGTGGGTGCAGCTGAATTACAGTGATACACATTTGGTGTTTTGGCACTGACGGTGCGCATCGGTTTCTGCATTAGCTAACTCCTTCCACCTCCACACCGGCCTCATCAGCAACGTCACCACAGTGTACTGAGAGGTTAGCGGCTAGCTGCATCGACTCGACCACATCATCTAGTTAGACATCATCGCAGCAAATACGACCAAGCTCATGGGCAAGAGGGGTAAGGTCAACGCCCGTAGTGCTACTCTTCCTTGGGACTCATTCAAGATCGCAGTAGTCGCCTGCAGCAATTAGAGACGTGCCGATCAATAATTAGAGACGTGCCGATCAATCTCGCTACTGTGACCACATGTGCTAATGCATGACATGTCTTGATTGCTTGATATGGTCTATGAAACGTTGAGGCGGTGTCCAGTCGCCAGCAATTCTAGTGCGGTATTCAAGTGTCCTGGATGTGCTACAGAGAGGTGGATCAACGCGGCTGAATAGGGTTCAGTAGCTCAAGTTCGAGTGCAGGCAGACTGGGAGGAACACATCATGCTGCTCTCCAAGGCACTCGTCTGCAGGTGTTACAACTTGGGCCCCGAACCTCCCAAAGAAGACAAATAAATTCTGGGATGCCGCAAGAAGCGTTGCGGATCTTCAGGACCACATCTTGAACTTCATGCCAGAAGTGGAGTCCGGAACCTCCCGTCGAAGCCCAATCCCCGAACCCTGACTGGTTGGCTTTCGGGATCTCCAAGCTAATGTAAGAACCTGATTAAGAAACCCTGGCCCTATAACCCCAATATATTAGGATTCATACAAGGAACCCTAATAAAGGCCCATGGTTCCTTAATTAGGTTCCTACGTTGTCCTACATTAGTCTAGTCTTAGTGCAGGCAACCTTTAACCTTGTGGGGCTGGTGCGATGGTACTGCGTTTACAAGCGTTTTCCTCTTTCGGGCCAAGGAACTCAACAACTAAGGAGTGGATTTTTCGTAGAATTGGTAGGCTTTATCTAGGGTTTAGGGTTCGATTCAGCGAGTTTTTTTGGCAATGACCCAAGCCCGAAACGCTGAACTTGAACTCCATACCGACCAATCCTGAAAACTTGAAGAGCCTGACCGCCCAAGCACAAAGCCCAGTAAGCCCACCAAGCCGCCGGCACTTGGGGCACCAGGTGAGGGTATCGTACAGGGAATCTCAAAGATAGCAACGTTAGCGTTTAGGGTTTAGGAGTTTAGGGGTTTTGGGTTTAGGGTTGACTGTTGATGTCCTGCAAGATCGTGAAATCAACTGTGCAGATGCACCCAAGCATGGGATGTTGGGCAAACGAGTGCTAGAGCTTGCTCTTGCCGTGAGGCGATTACGGACAAGTTCAGTGAGGCCGTGCACTCGTTGGCGTGATGGTATCAAGTGCTGGTAGCTAGTACAGCTATGACTACTCGCAATGAAACCAACAACTGGCGCATGATTTTGCCAAGTTGTATCAGAAATCATCATCACCCTCAGCGGTTGCTGTTTAGGGGGCAGCAGACAGGATTCTATACGTCCCCACATATGCCGCAGAGAGGGCTCAAGCCTGTCGTATGTCAACCCAGCTTAAGTTTATGTTCAACCCTAAACCCTAAATCCTAAACGCTAAAACCCTTCAGCCCTTAGTCAGCTAATTCGGAACCTACAACATCCCGGGACCATGTCCTGAAGCCTGCCTGAACCCCAAAAGTATGTAGAATAATGGCCTTTTATGAGGTTTGGGCCATTATTTTGCCTTCTTTTGAGGGTTCAGGTAAACTTAACCTAAACTGACCTAACACGCATTGCAGTAAATATTGAATTCTCAACATAAACCCATACCCCATGTACACGACCCTAATCCCTTGATTTCCAAGCCGAAGTTCCCGGCCCTGAACCATACAGGTCCCTAGACCCTACTATCCTCTTGCAAGGGCGTTTTAAAGGATCCTAGACTCCGGAGTCTTGCCATCTGCACTTTGCTTCAGGCGGGCATGGGTGAAACATCGGAAAGCCTCGGCGAGGCCTCTCAGTTCGGTGCAGCGTTTTGTTAGGGGTTCAGGGTTTAGGGGTTCAGAGTTTAGGCTAGGGTTCCATAAGGCTCGTGGAAGGCACTCTATCGTGGAAGGCACTCTAGCTTGTTTGTTTTTTGCTCTTAATAATGGGGTTTTGACTGCGGCGTTGCAGGTGGCACCGTTTGTGCTGTATGGGTTTGCGGGCTTCGGGGTGTAGGGTTGTTGGTGTAGCCTTTGTGTTCGGGTCTAGGCAAGTGATGACTCAATTTCGTATGTTTTCTAAAGTGTAGAACTCGTGGTCGTAGCAGTAGTAATACTGGTAGTAGTAGTAGTAGTAGTAGTAGTAGTAACTAGTAATAGTAGTAGAAGTAGTAGTAGCGGTAGCAGTAGCAGTAGCAGCAGCAGTAGCAGTAGCAGCAGCAGTAGCAGTAGCAGTAGCAGTAGCAGTAGCAGTCGCAGTCGCAGTCGCAGTCGCAGTCGCAGTAGCAGAGCAGTAGCAGTGGCTGTAGCAGTAGCAGTAGCAGTAGCAGCAGCAGCAGCAGCAGCCGCAGTAGCGGAAGTTTTATTCGTGAACCTTTGATTGCGTGTATACGTTTTCATCCCTGAAAAAGGCGAGTTTTCTTTAGGCCGGTGCTATGACCAATCTACGAGTAGATGCAGTAATTACCAGTGTTTGTAGCACCTTGGCAGTCATGATTGTGCTCAGATTATCCAAAGTTAAACCCCGAACCGTTTGCAGCAGAGTGCTGAGCATGCGGTGTGACTTACACCTAAACCCGAAAAAGGAGGTAAAACAATGGCCCAAACCTTATAAAAGGCCATTATTCTACATACTTTTGGGGTTCGGGTACCGTCTGCGGCTGTGTTAAGCTTCAACTTAAATCCGACAAACGGTGCTTGTCAGGTGCACCCTGCGCACATCGACATGGAAAAGGCCTTGAGTTGCAGGGCGTGGCATGCCTGTCTGAACAAGTAGAACCCCTATAGGCCCTTGTGTAAAGTCTACAGTTTCAATCTACATACCCTACACCCAACCGCAATTTGAAAGCTCTGAACAGCTTCGGAGGTGCATCTTCGTTCTCGCGTTGAGACGGCCGAGTTGGAGGCTTGCGCGTGGACTTTGTTGTTGGCTCGGGGTTGAGGGTTGTAGAGTGGCTTACTGTAGAAGCCGGAAATTTGGAGCATCATTATCCTCATGCCCTGAAGGTGGAGTATAGGGAATCATTCGCAAGAATCATCCTCAGTCCACGTTCCAACTTTCTGGGTTCGCTAAAGGAGTCCAATTAAGGATCTGGCTATGTTATTGCTCGGCTTTTCCGAGCTTCTGAAAGTGTTTTGAGTGCAGGAGCTTAGGGTAGGGATCAGGGTATTGCTTTCAACCTTTTTGGTCCACGTGACATGGCTTAGTGCAGGCGGTGTGTTGTTGTAGCGGCTGGATGCATTTTTGCTTCTTGTGAGTTGTTTTGGCTCGTGCTGAGGAAGGCCGGCTGGGGATGGCAGCATTTAGCGTTTAGGGTATTGCAGCTTTTAAAGACAAAATCACCACCAGAAGAGGCAGCAGAAGAAGCAGAAGAACGGCCCGAGCCAAGTTGCATTTGGAAGCAAACAGGGCAAACTTCGGGTTTCAAGCCTGAGGCTTAAGCTTTGGGATTTTCAAGTTTTGAGGTATTCAGGTTTTGGGATTGGAGCTTCAGCCACTTCTCGCACAAACCGCCACAGCCTGCAACCATGCCACATGCAACCTAATTCAACCCATCCCGACAGCATTGGGTCCAGTTCCAGGGGGCTAGAACAAACCGTTACTCGATGTCCACAAGCCCTTCATCCTCCCTCCGTTGTAAACCCATAGCATCCCAGACTAGTCCCCAAGATACACCCTTAAAGCCCTAAACCTTAATCTTTAGACCCTACATCCGAACCCGTCATCAGGTCGATGCCCTCCGGATGAAGCTCATGAATGCAGAGGCCCCCAGCTTTATCCTCAGCGTAGAGGCGGTTTATAGGATTTTCAGGATTGAAGGGAAGGCGGGGGTGGTCGGCGGTTTAGGCTTCGGATGTGATCAACCTTCAAGAGCTAAGTTCCCTCAACCCTAAACCCTAAACCCTAAACCCTAAACCAATGGTTCATGGAGGCCCAAGCCCTGAACGTAGGGACTGGAGCTCGAAACCCTAGGACCGGGTGTAGGCTTAGAAAACTCCGGGATGAGGGTTTATAAGGCTTTTGGGGTTTAGGATTTAGGGCATTTAGGGTTTTGGGGGTTTAGGCTTTGGGCTTTCAGTTCCAGGGCCTGCAGCCGCACTTGTCCAAGTTGAGGAGTTGGGTTTATATGCCCATGTATATAACACCCAAAGCCCTAAACCCTGAAAGCCTTGTCCTATAATCTTCCCAGAAGCTCCATAGTAGTTCCTTTTGGGGATTACCTTATAGGATTCTAAACATGAACCCCAAAAAGGAACTGCTATGGAGCCTTAGGGTATGTATACAACCCCCCGAAGCCCTATCACCCTAAACCCTATTACCCTAAACCCTAAACCCTAAACCCAACCCTAACCCCCGGAAGCCCTATTGCAAGGTTAGTTTGTTGGGGTTCAGGCTGCCGAGCCTTGTACTGGGATTGTTGGGACCAAGAATTGAGGCAGCCAGAGAGCCCAGCACCTCCCCCCGAGAGCCGAATACACCTTAATTAAGGAGTCTACCTGAAATTATTATAGGCTTCATATTATGATTTAAGCTATATGCCTTAATTGGGGGGTATTCGGCTCTTTGAGTCTCAATTGAGCTTTCCGTAGTATGTACTGAATCATGAATCATGTCAAGCATGGCTATACAGTGTGAGTACCCCGCACCCCAAACTCCAGACATGTTGAGGCTTGTTTTTGAGCTACGTACTATAGGGGCCTTAATAATTACCTATACTATTTTGAGGGGGTTCCTTATAATAATTATAGTATAATGGGCCCCAAAACCCTATCCTAATTATTAAGGCCCCTATATTAGTTCTGGTATCTGTGGATAGCAGTCTGTCGGGCTTCCCTTCCCGCGCAGATGAACCAGCAGAGTTTCGCGAAGCTGTTGACAGAGAGGACTTGCCTGATAGGTATGGGAAAAGAAGTATGGGTCAAAACCTCAATAGGGTAAAAACCCTTAATAGTGAGAACTGTCGCAGTAAGAATACTTAAAAAGGTGATTTAAGAAAAGCCAGATCACAGTGGTCAAAATCAGAAGATTGTCAACTTCTCACATCATCACCGTTTGCGTTCGGGTGCTCTGGTCTGCTTAAATAAACTATCCCATGCGCATGGAATTCGAGTGTGCAGGGTCAAGGCGGCAAGAAAGTCAGCTTTTCAGAAGTTTGGAGGGCGGTCCCAGGGTCTTCACCCTAATCAGCCCTACTTCGAGGGTCCTTGGTAGTTACGTATAATTAGGGTTATAAGTAGGGAAACTATTACTTATAGCCCATATTAGCGGACCTATACCCACACTGATAACTTCCCATGAACCTCCAAGTAAGCCTTCCGGACTGGCGCAGGAGGGTGGACATTCCGGACAACTTACGGTCATCATCCAAGCTTTCTCACTCCGGCAGCCACGACTTGCCTGCGGAACATGAGGCTCCAAGAAGGGCGGCTTGGGCAATGTCAGGCCCAGAGAGTCCAATACCCCTTAATTAAGGAATATATAATATACCTGAAATGATTATAGGGGCTTCATGTTGTGATTTAAGCTATATTCCTCAATTAAGGGATATTTGGGCTCTCTGGGGGCATCCTTGTGATATGTTTCTCTCGTTTGGCCTTCTCATTTTTCTTAAAACCCCAAGCACCCAAAGCCTAAGGCCTGGATCCTGAGGCTGGAGCCCAACAAACCGGTTTAGGGTTTAGGGTTTAGGGTTTTAGGGTTTTAGGGTTTAGGGAATCCCTTGTTTCGATCCTTCTCAGCAGGGACCAAGGTGGTGTCAGTCGCTGCTCCCGATCAGCCAGCAGCAGAACCTCTTCGTCAGCGGAAGCTGTCCATGTACAAGACGCACAGGGATGAGGAGAAGATGGAGAAGTTGGGCTGCAGCTTGAGGTTTAGGGTTTAGGGCTTACTGGTTTTGAGATATCCTAGACTCTGAGCCAAAGGCATTTCTCATAGTAGGAAGAATAAGCATGCTTGCGGGGAGACAGCACAGGCCAGAGGCAACGTTCGCAGTTTGAGGAACAGTCATGTCGATGAGGAGATATCCAGTGCCAGAGGCGTTGCCTGCAACAGCAGGAACCGTCCCGATGTTAACAGTGGGGAGTGTAGGACCGACACTGACTGGAAGGACAATATCGGCTGCAGCGTGCGAAGTCAGTGACATCACGTACAATCTTGCAGTTCCTGGGTGCATCGCATGGGGCTGATGTAGTACAGGACTAAACGTCGCGGATACGGCTTTAATTTACGAGCCAATTTTGCATTTAGTTTTCTGGGAAGCCATCGCAACCTGACGCTGCAAAGAGAGAGGGACACGCTCGTAAGAAGAAGATAATCAAACAGACAAACATCAAATCAGCATGCCAAGACTAGAACTCTGTACATGAGAGGCAAAGCTAGCCGGCAGAGAGAGAGAGAGAGGGAGAGAGAGAGCTGAATCCATAGCTGTTGGCCCTAAACCCGACGCCAAATCCCCACACCCTAGACCCTGAACCAGGGCCAACACATCCCCATGTTATCCCCGAAACCCTAAACCCTAAAGACAGCAGAGGCAGAAGAGTGCTGTGGAGATCGGTGGGGCCAGATCCGTTGCAAGCACCGAGGACGTCTGTGGCGTCTTGGGAGGGCTTGGGGGGGTTTAGGGCAAGTTTAGGGCTTGTAGGGTGGAATAGGATTTGTGGGTGTCATAGGGTTTTAGAGCGTCTGGGTGGCCAAGGATTTGCAGCTGGTGTGGGTTTGGTGATGTTTGGAGTTTGTCGTACACTTGCTTGCGCGCAGGTTCCCTATGGTTCTTTGCGGGGACATGAAAGCCGTCCCGTACCTGAACCCCAAAGGTATGTAGAATAATGGCCTTTTATAGGGTTTGGGCCATTGTTTTACCTACTTTTGAGGGCTTATAGGTAGTGGTTCTGGGTCTGCCCTGATAGGGCCAGAAACCCCAAACCCAGAAACCCTAAAGCTTTATTTCCTCACGCAGTCGTTAGAACCTTAAAAAGGAACCCCGGAGGCCTTCTCCACAAACCGGAACCAGAAAATCATAAAGCCGTAAGTAAACCCAAAGCGGTGATACGTGAAAACCTCGAATGCCAGACTCTTCACCCCAAGAACTCTAAGCCTCCAAAACCCGACAACCTTTCAAAGCCAAAAAAAGCCCTGATTCCTTTTTCTTACCAGGATGGTGACATGGGCTCCAGCACAGCGCCCTCCTGGATGTCCCGGCAGCCTGGCACAAGACTTCGTGGCGTTTACAGCTTGGGGTTGACATAGGGGATTAGGGTTTTTGGGCATGGGTTTATGTAGGGCCAGACAGCCCAATACTCCTCAAGTAAGGAAAGTTCCTACAGTCATTTGTATAGTTCCATTGCTGAATTCAGGGGTTGTGGGCTCTCTGAACAGGTCCTCAGACTATCCCGGGAGCTGTCCTTGTAACAAACGCGCTGACAACAAGGGCCATGGCAGTGAGAGTCCAGGGTTCAGGGCTGCGGACACGAAGAAGCTCTTGTGATTCCGTTGTTTGTTTGCATAAGGGGCGGTGACTTTTGACACCGACGATTGCACTACAAATCCTTTCTTACTGGCGCTGCTCCGATGATGACTACGAAGGTCTATAGGCTGTAGGCAGTCGCCGTGCTCTCAAAGAAAGTCCGCGTCCATGCACGCACTCATTCCTTGCTGATTCGGATGTCTACAGTCCCAAGTACGGGTCTTTGCTGATTTGGATGTCAACGTTTCCGGGTCTAGGCCGTGCGGCTCTTAGGGTGCAGGGCTGTGGGCTTGGGTTCAGGGCTGTTGAGTGCTACGAGTAGGGTCTAGTAGGGGTTCAATATCGACGCATCAAGCATGTTCGCAATTCCGGTGCCTCACAGGCCCTACAAGCACCCCTGTGAATCTCCTAAGCGCGCCTTAACATTGACAGCAGCGAAGACACACTGTGCGGAGAGGTATTTTTTTCATGATTATTGCTGTTATTCTTCTTACTCGTATTAGCATAATGATGATGATTACAGGTGTGTTGCTATTCTCGTGACTACTGTTGTCTTATTATTGTTGTTGCTATTGCTAGTATACTATCATGATAAACCAGTATTTCGAAGATTACTGCCATTAATTTAAGATCCTACGCCCTTCGGCCCATTGTCCCCAAACTGGACCAAGTACCCGAACCCTTTCCCGAAGCTGCAAAGACCGGAAACACCAAACAGACCTTCAACCCAGGAATCGCTGGAGCGTCTCCATGGGGAAAAGGATTTCACCAGAAGAGCTGGAAAGTCTCAGCGGTGAGGCGCGGTTTCGGGGAGCCTAACGCTCTTCTCCTCAATAAGGTTGTTTCAGATAGAGAAAGACAGAGCTCCACCAAAACTTGGTTGAAAGTGTTTAGTTAAGCTCAACAAGTTCAAGAGTTGAAAACCCTAAACAGGACTTCAGGCATCGCTTGGACTCATGGGCACAAGATGGTCTTGGTTGCAGACTTCCGGCTTAGTGTGCATCGGCGTGTTGGCCTATCGTCCGCCTGTGGTCCGTGCTTCTGTTTGGAATCAGCGCGAGTTTGCGCTGTTGTCTGGTTTAGACACGCAAACACCCGGTTTCAAGGTAAGCCGGACAGCGTGGCGTGGATGTAATGTGAGTTTATAACGTCGAGGGGTTAACCTTGTATTGCGCTAGGTATGCTGGAACAAGCTATTCTGAATCTTAAGTCTTAAGCCCCGAGCACTCAGTCCTAGAAAGCGCCTGACTTCAGGCCCTTGCAAAAGAGGATGATCCAAGGATTCTGAAGGCGAAGAGCACCTTGGGCGATTTTTGGGTTCGTTTTCCCGCGCTCCAGGATAGTAGGTATTAACAAGAAGCCAGAACATGTTCGGAGATGACATGTCAGTCAATAAAATCACCCAAACCAACTCCCTAAGTTCGAAATCCGGTGCTCTGAGACTGCCGGGACTTGGTGCCGAGTTCAGCTTTTGGGGTTCTGGCGTTTGCACGTTTTTGTCTCTCTTTGTTTGTAGCATGGCCTTCCCGGGCTTTCGGGTTCAACTAGTTTGGGTTTAGGGTTTTGGGGGGGCCAAGTCTTTAGGGTTTCTTCGTAGTTGATTTGAGTCTTGGGATTTCTGCTCGAGGCATTCTAAGGTTGTGTTAGATTTGCGAACATCTCTGCTTGCGGCTCCCCAGTCTATGGTGAGCTTCGGGTTTAGGGCAGCGACAGTGGTACTCATACCACCTGGGACCTAGGCGTGTCGGGAAGTAATATACTGTAGTGTAGGGAGTTTGACTACTTAGCAATTCGCAATAGTATACCCCTGTCGTCCCTATCAATTTAGTATGCCCCGTAAATATTAATGTACCTGTATCAGCCGCATGTTATGCATTTGATGAAACGCGGCGAAGCTATAGAGTCTGAACTCAGAGCTGCCGGTGTTGAAGGGGTTTGAGGCTTTCGTGTGTGGCAAGGCGGGGATTACCAAAAAACTCAAACATTAAATGCTATTCCCTCATACGGTTGATGGACAAAATCCTGCATGACCCATAATAAGGAATCTACCATAATTCCCATAGTTTAGGGTCCTTAGGGTCATGCAGGATTTTGTCCATCAACCGTAGCTCTTCTGTATAAATATACTACATGGTTCCCAAAAATCTTGTAAGGCGCCTATATCAATGCAATCACCTTGCCATAAATCCTGAAACTCAGCCTAGCGCCGCATGGGCTTACATATGCGCCACTACTGATTATAGTTCCAGACCCGTATTCTAACGATCCAGGACCCTTTATTGCCCTATAGTGGCCTTGGAGTCTCATGGATGCCCTAGCTATATCCTAAACCCAACAGTCTTCTAATTCCGATGCTGCTATTGAAGGCGGCAGACCCAAATAACTTCAACTGAAATGAACCCGAAATAACTTCAACTGAAATGAACCCGAAATAACTTCAACTGAAATGAACCCCAAAACCCTACCCTAAACCCTAAACCCTGATTCTCAGTGATTCTGAACACCCCTCTCATTCACGACCTTATTCCCAGTAATTTTAAACGCTTCGCGTCGTCCGCCTCGGCCCGGCTGTGGTGCATTGCTTCGGAAAGCTGCATACCAAGGCCCATAGGCCTGAAACCCGAAACTCTAAACCCCAAACCGTAAAGCGTAAACCTCCAACCCGAAACCCTAAACTCTAAACCCGCAGCGTATAGGGAGAAAGCGCAGCCCCGGATGCAAGCACGAAGCTCGCATGCCATGGCATGGGAGGGTCAGCAAGCAGTGCGAGAGGAGCAGGTTCACCAACTTGTTGGAAGGGGGGAGGAACGGCCGGGGTGGAAAGCGGAAGGGGGGGTGGGGCTGGGGACCCCCCGGCCCCCCGGGGGTGCAGGAGGGCAAAGTTGGGGTGAAACCCAAATCTATTGGAAGAAGCGAAACTTTACCGTGGGACTTTTTGGCTCATCCAAGCGTTCACACAGAGGAGGGCGGGGGTGGAATGTATAGGAACCTCTGACCACTTCGGCCGGGGCCGAGGCGAATTAGTAACAGCCCCCATATTCGTTCGTTGAAGTCCGAAACCGGGCTGAGACAGAGAGGCGAAGATCCGCGAGCTCGAGACTCTCGCAGAGCTCTTGGAATGTACATGGGCAGTTCGCTAAATTGGGCCTAGGGTTTAGGGGTTCCTTTAAGGGATCCTTTAAGGGTGCTAAAAGGGTAGTTCTCTGCATGTCCCTTTTTAGGGCCCCTTAAAGGGACCTATGGGGGTTTCCATGCGGTTTCTATAAGGGCAATACAAGGGCAGTTCTCTAAATTAGGGTCCCTTTTTAGGGACCTACAAGGGTGCCGCCTCGTTTGGGATTCCTAAAACTCAAAAGGGACCTTACTTCAGAGAACTACCCACATACAGACAGCAAGACAGACGCAGGTAGGTGAGAGAGAGAGAGACAGATAAATGGATCGATCCATAGATCGATAGACAGATAGACAGATATAAAATCATATATGCACACAGTGGGGTCAGCAAGACCAAGACTGGTGCAAAGAGGCCGGAGTTGGGCATACATCGCTCTTGCCGTTCGAAGACAAGTTGACATGGGTCGATGCATCTGAGAGGAGTGTGCCGGTTCGTCTTAAAAGTGCAGCCGGAAAGCATGAGTACGATGGCGGAAAAGAGAGAGAGAGGCCAGAGACTGGAAATCCTATCGTGGGTCGACAGCTAATACAACATGTATGGGAGACTTATCTAGCAAAAGATATCGGGTTCTCACGTGAAAGACGCGAGTATCGGGTGAAAGACACGAGCAACGAGAAGAACATTGCCGAGGCGTGGTGCTGTTGGTTATTGTGGTGTTTGGTGGTCGTGATCTCGATTGTCATATTCGTCCCTGTCCTCGTCGCCGTAAGTCAGTTCTGCCTTCTAAGACCACAAACAGCAGTCACAACCGTTATCGAAGTGTTCGTCGTACATGTGGGCACATACTTATGTACATATGTTCGTGCAAGTATGCATGCATGCATGCATCTACACCTACTTGCCTGCCTGCCTGCCTGCCTGGCTTGCTGGCTGTTTGTCTGTCTGTCGGTCTGTACATCTGTATGTTTGTAGTCTTATGCTACATACACAATCAGCTGGACCACCCTTAATTCCTAAACTAAGCTCCAGACTTATACACCAGTCGCGAACCGACTGGAGCTCCCTGTTAATGCTTAGGGAGTTCTGGAGATTGACTTGGCGGGTTGGGCGGGGTCACGAAGGATGTTAGCCGTTCGTTCACTTGCTTGAACCCGAAAACCCTTTTGTTGAAAGGACCCTAAACCCTAAACCCTAAACCCCTAAACCCTAAACCCTAAGCCCTCAGGATTGAAGCAAGCACTGGGTTTTTTTTTAGGTTCGGTGAGAGCAACTGTGATTTTGCTCGCTTGCCGAGGCCTCGGCTTGGGAACAGGAGGCCAGGGACCAGAGCACAAAGCGCGACGCCCGGCTGTTTTTGCTCTTGTTGTTGCTGTTGTTTGTGCTAATTGTGATGTGTTTATAATTTTCTTGTCGCTGTTATGAAGAATGAAAGCTTCAGCAGTTCAGCAATGCTGCCACCGCCACCACCGATACTTCATCATATCACTTTCAACGAACATCAGGGACAACAGCAATCATGGGGACGCCGTTCAACACAAAGAGAGAGCCATGATCACCACACCGTCAGTATCGCTGCCAGCCTGCACTTTGGCATTACCATTCCACTTCACATCCACTTTGACCCTGAGCGCCATGGTCATCATCTTCGTTATGCTGACTCAGGAGTACAAGCATCACCATGCTGTGGCTGCTGACAACTGCAACACTTGTACTTACAACTACAAGCACAAGCACTAAGACATACTGTCTGTGTCGGCGGCGGCAATGTCGACGACGAAAACACAATGTCCACTTTGGGACACCATTGGCAACGAGGAAGCCGACGATCACGACACCGCCGACCACCGACGCCACGAGCAAATCATCAGCAGTGAAAGCACTGGTAACTGAGCTGGCTATGCAACGGCAATAGGAGGAGCAGCAGCAGAAGCAGCAGTGCAGCAGAGGCGGTATCCAGGATTGCGCCTCAGGATTGCGCCGTCGAAGTAAGTAGTCCGAGGCCGCTACGGTTTCGCGCAACCGTCAGACGGCATGATGTGCGTGAGATTTGGTTGGGAGTGGCTAGAGCCGAAACTAACTTGGTGTACAGGCTCTTGTGTTTGAAGCTTTGGGATACTGTGTCGGAAGCTGAAAGGCAACATCACGTTTGGTTACTTCTGTAGATGCTGTTTCCTGAGCCCCTGCTGGGAAAGCTGTATAGGGTTAAACCAATTCAAGACTTTGAGCATATCTTTGAACGCTTTTGGACTGAGCTGTGTCCAAACCTCTGCATAATCGCACAAGAAACAAGCTGCAAGCCCTGCACCCAACCTCTACTTCCAATTGTGTGCGGTAGCCACCCCGCAGACCCAAAGAGCCCGATGCCCTTTCAAATGTATCGGTCTTAGCATTACGATTTCACACACATCCATGTATACTCTTTGCTCATCATAACCTTCATGTACAAAACGGGCTTGGAGTGCACTACATCCGAATGCTAAAAAGGAATGCTGAGACATACTGTGCCCGTCGACCCTAAATTCATTTTGAAGTTGTGGTATATTCTTCACTTAGCAGGTAGTGCACTCTTTGTGGCCATCTGCTCAAGGTGTCTGGAGCTGGAAGGCCGCAACAAGGCCTCACCGATC
The DNA here is from genome assembly GCA_003297005.1 of Symbiodinium sp. clade A Y106. Lineage (NCBI taxonomy): Eukaryota > Dinophyceae > Suessiales > Symbiodiniaceae > Symbiodinium > Symbiodinium sp. clade A. Next base: position 110,001 of record BGNK01001859.1, on the reverse strand, counting down.
AGTTATACCCAGCGGGCCAGTAAAACAGGGTTGAAACTTTGGGGTTCAGGCGTTCACACGGTTCATGGAAAGCAGCAGGCTGTGTTTCGCGGTCTTTGCCCTAAGATCCCTTTAACGGACTTCAAGCATCCCCCCTAGACGGGTAGGCTACCGGTAACTCGTGAAACAAGCGACAAGCATCGACAAGCCCTGAATGTCTTGAACCACCCCCAAGACCTGAAAAGAGCTGGTGCGCAGACTACATCATACAGTCTTAGCTGTGCTTTTGTTGGATATGAAGGTGGTTTCTTGTCCCAGGGTCCCTTGTCTGACTTCCTGAATTTTCGAAGAAACTTTGAGAAGTAGGGATTTAGGGTTTGGGTTTAGGGATTTGGGCCCACATCCCGGCTTTCAGTGCTTCAGCCCTAAACGGAACCAGGAAGCTCCCAAACCCCAGGACTCCAGGCAGGCCGAAGCAAGGCATTCCCAGAGACTCCGATAATATACCTAGGGCCTAGGGGTCCTTTTAAGGGTTCCTTTAAGGCGACCCTATAAGGGATCTAGGGTTTAGGGGATTGCAATATACCTTAATTAAGGAATATACCTTAAAGTATAGTAGGATCAAATTATTGGATATTGGAGTCTCTGGGTTCCGACATCCTAGAACTGTGGCTGATGCATGGTTACATCCATTCCTGCTTGCATGTGTTTCGTTGCTTTGTGGTGGTGTTTGCTTTGTGCTTCATCTACCATACTTTGTTTCCCTCCCTCCCTTTTAACCTAGAAACTCAGACTGCAGCCAATAGCCTCACCCCTGTAACCCTAAACCCCAAATCCAAACAATCCTAACCGTCCTAACCCGTAAAGCCTATAAGCCCAAAACCCCACTGTACCCCATGAAAAGCCTCTTGCCCGGCAGGAAGCCAACCGCGTCCAGCGGCAGCGCGACCTGGCGATGAAGGCGTTGCTGCATGGGTTGGTCGAGCGTCAGGTTACAGGTTCCCTTCACTTTAAATCTTAGTACAGGGATTAAGAATTGAGTCTACGGTTTCGGGCTTTCGTGTCAGGGGAGCAGTGCTTCTTTTTTTGGAGCAGCCTCGATGTCTCTCGTACCCAACAGTAAAAGTTTCAGAGATCAAGGCTTCGGACGTAATATAGGGGCCTTAATATTTATATTATTTTTTAGAGGGTTCCTTATTATGTATATATTATTATTTAGAGGGTTCCTTATTATAATTATAGTATGATGGGCGACTTTCGAAGGTTCGACTTCTGTTGCTTTCAATTTGACAGTGTTGGTTTGGTCTTATGCCTGGCATGCTGAAGACCTTCTGTAAGCTGTCGCTCAGGGTTGAGAGTCTCCTTGCGATATCTTTCATCGACTCTCTTCTAAATGGGCCTGACGTGGGCATGTTCGCAAATATGAGCAGGGACACGGGACACTATTGAAGTCGGAGCCTACCCTAACAAAGAACACACACACAAATGTAATCCAAAGCCCCAATCCCCCAGTTCCCCAAACCCTAGAGTCCTTATGAAACCCTCAACCAAGTGTACAGTTATGAGCAATCATAGATGCCTTTCAAAAGCTGTGTAAAACAAACTACAGAACCTGCTACAGAATAGGATAAACACCCAACCCCAAAACACTGAACCTAAGACTCCAAACCCTTAAACATCCGAAACCCCCAAAGCCCAAACCTGAAAAGACGACAAAGAGCAGCGCCATGCTTGTGGGAGGACGTCGCGAGGTCGCAGACGCGGATAGAAGCCTTAGAGCACCAGCTGGCGATCGACTTAGCTGGTTGCTTGTAGTCCCTCACTCTTGCTGTAGGGTTTGAGTTTGGGTTATCTATAGGTTTGTTATGATTATTTTTCACATGTCGATCTAGCATTTATAGGTTGTGATGAGTGTTCGGCGTACGTCGGCTACAAGGGGGTCGAAGAGGTCAGAGCTTGTTGTTGTAGTGGTTTTGTTTCTAGCTTTTTATACATAGGTTTTGATCAGGTCTTCAGCTTGGTGTCTACAAGGCGTGTTTCAGGGACGGGTGGGCAGGCAAGGGTTTTTGAGAGTGTAGGAGTTCAGGTTCAACGCACTTGTAGTTCATATATACATATACATACCTGTACACACATACAAATGAATAAACCGATATTTTAGTCAATTTCTTAATTGGATATAACTAGTTAACTAGCTATTTAACTAGCTATTTACTTCATGAATTGAGTAATTAAGCCAGTAATGAATTAATCAGTTAACTAAATGATAAATTAACTAACTAAGCCAGAAACTAATTAGTTAATTAATTCAACTGATTTGTTTAATTGAGTAATTAATTAACTAATCAACTAACTAACTCGTTACTTAGTTCAATTGGTGTCATTAATTGAATAGTTAATTACAGTAGTTAATTAGTTAAGCAACTAGTGAGTTAATGTGTTCATCACCTCGTTAACTAATTTAATTGATCAATTACCTAATTAGTTAACAATACCGAGTTAACTAAATAGTTTATCACGCATATAGTTACTTGTTTTATCAGTTAAGGATCACATATATATATATATACATATGCATACATACATTGTGCACGTCTAGCATGGTTTTTGGCATATGCGTATAAATATGTATATATATATGTATATTTACATATATATATATATATATGTATATGTATATGTATATATATATATGTATATATATATATATATGTATATATAGAGACTGAGAGAAAGAGGGAGGGGGAGAGAGAGAGAGAGATAGAGGGTCTGCCTGACTGTTTCATTAATGCAGAGGGTGGGTTTCTTAGGCTACTTGGGTTGTGGGGTTTCGAGAGGGAGCTGCAGGCGCCTTTTTGATGAATGGGGTTTCGAGGCTAGGTGTGCCGAGTATGAGGCCTAGTGGGTGTTTATGTGTATACATATGTATATATATATATATATTGTACATTTATGCATAATATTAACATGTAAATGCATACTTGTGTATTTGTATTCACGTGTACATTTGTATTTATATTTATATACATACGGTTCTATATAGTGGAATGACGTCCTTAAAGCCATGTTACGGATGTTGGGACCCAGTGGCATATCGTAGTCTATAAAGACCCTCTTGGAGGTCAAGTATTGAAGGTCAAGGGGGTGCGGTCCAGGGTCTAGGGCGCAGGGTTGGGGAGTAAGTGTAAGGAAAAGATTCGGGTTTGGCGACGGGGTGTCGCGTATAGGGTCTAGGGTCCACGGCAGCGTCCGGCCTGCAGCAGGGTTTGGGGTTCAAGAGGGCTTCACGTGGGTCTCAGCTTTAGCTCTCTCCAGGCCGTGTCAGGATCTGTCGTTTCAAGGTTCACAGATGGCTTTTGGTTCAGGTTGCCTCGAGCTTTAGTTTCGCAAGATGCGGACTCTATAGTGTTCCCCCTAAAAGAGAGTGTGTGTGTGTAGGGTTTTGGGACGCGTTTGGTTTTGAAGGTGAGGCGGTGGGAGTTAAGGTTCAGGAAGTGAGATTTGAGGTCAAAGGTGTTTTTCGTTTGCTGGGTTAGTGTGTGTGGGATAAGCTACGTAAACCTCGAGCATGCTGATAATCCGGAGACATATCGTGACTCTGACTAAATAGTTCTTTCTACCTTCGACGCTGCGTAGCATGTCGCCGGTTGGGCCCTGGTTGATTTAGGTTCGCTTGCGGCACGAGGGGCGCAATTTTATCAGCCATTCAACGCTCGGTACGTGGATCTCGGGTGTGTGAAAACCAATAGGTATCCCCCAACCCAACCACCGACACTGAGAGGTTGTGCAACGCAGATGTTTGTAAGGCCGATCGGAGACACATCAACAACGAATACGGATGCCTTGGGACTGGCTTGCAGCATTTTATGGGGAACGACATATTGTGACATATCCGTTGCAAGTTGATGTGGCTTTTGTTGTTTGTTGCTGACACCGGCTGCCTGATAGCCAGTAATAAATTTGGGGATTCGCAGTGATCGTGAGCTGATATCAACTGGTTTTGGGCCGCGGCGAGACATGCAGCTTTACATGCAACACCACGACACAATGCTGTGTTTTTGCCTCCTTGAGCGGACTTCGAGGGTGCTTGACCTCGTTGGATTTCCTTCTGATGCACCTTCTTCCTCAAGCTCTTCCTTTCGGGTATGCTGACTCTCAGCCGCGGTACTTTTACGGCTCTCGCGGTCATTCGATTCGGCAATGAGTGACCTTGCGCAAAAGCTCTCCTGGCAAACAATGTGTAGAGGTTCCGTGTTCTGTGCAGATAATGCGCAATGCAGTTCTTCAGTGTCGGAAGCACGTTGAGGCCGAGTTGCAGGCAGCAAACGCAGCGCTGCAGTTGAAGGTGGTGCCGAGCTGAGTGACACAGGTGGCACCATGCGTTGGGGGCGACACCCGTACCCGTAGTTTTGCGCAGCTGGTCGTCCGTCATCTGCTTGTCTGCTGTTTTAAGTGACCAGTGGCTTGTCCTTGCCCAGGAGGTCCGCGCAAGCGAGAGCGAGGTGCCTGCCGGGCTCTGGGGATGTGTGGTTGAGGGTGTTCAAAGTGTAGTGGGGGTTTAGGCGTTTAGGGGTTTTCATAGGGTTCACGGTTTAGGCATGTCTAGGCTTCAATGGCTGTCGGCGTCGGGATAGGTTCAAAGTGTGTAACGAAGTTGTTTCCCAAACCCAAAGTCGAGCGCAAGGTTTGGATCTTTAGGCGAAAAACCAGGTATTTCGCCCCAAAACGAAGACCCCAAGCCCCAACTGCAAATCCGTACGTTCCAAAAAACGGCACAACAACTGGAACAACAGCAGCGGCAGCACGAGCAGCACGACAACGGCAACATCAGCAACAACAGCAGCAGCAACAGCACCAAACGGCCTTATTTCAATCAACAGAAGAGGTGGCCATTACTGTATTTGGGTAGTTGGGCGCCTGGTGAAGTTTTGAGTCTGCAGGACGGCAGCCGCAGGCCTGAGCCGGGGTCCTTTCAATGATGATCCAATGTGAGAGTCGTTGTCGGGGTTTCCGATGGTTTCCGGTTCATCTACCGTCTGGGATTAAACTCTTAGGGCCTAGGACTTACCAAATCGAGGATTCAAGTTCACCGTCGCAGATTTGTCGAGTTTGTCAGGGGGCTCAGCGAAAACAGGTCGAAGGTCAGTGGTTTGTTTAGGGGTTGGTGAACATGTCTTGTGTCGTGGCTTCTGGGCGCTCAAATTCGAGGTGTTCGAGCCTGCAGGTCTGGGTTGCATCTTGATGGTTCTAAGTTCCTACCATATTTAACAGGATTCTTTTTTGGGCCAGGTGTGTCAGCCCGAATATCGTGCCTGGGCATCCAGAGCCCCCATATGTAAAGATTCCACACGCCTAAGTCGGAAAGCTGACACACACCCGAAACCCCGCAACACTTCGAATGAATGCACAGTTCCTCAGACGTCAACCGGTGATTGCTAAACCTTTACGGATCAAATAGAAACCCCTCAGCATGAATTGGACAAGCAATAAGCGCCCGAAGCCAAGGCCCTGAAACCCCCAAACCCCTCAACCATCAAGCACTAAATCTTCGAGCCCACCAAAGTACGCCTCAGGATGCAGGGTTTAGGGTCTCGCACCCAAGAACCCCGCCAACAGCCAGCCGCCAACCCAAGACGATCCCATCCTTTGATCCTACGCGCCGGCTCCGAAAACACCGGGCCCACGGCTTTGAACCTAGCATTCCAAAACGGTAAGCCCAAGAAAGCCTAAACAGTATACAGCCTTAAAAATCCTCAATCGTTTCATCTTATGTAGACTTGACAGGCCCAGTTCTTCCCGACGTCGGACTTCAGCCTCTTGCGAGCATGTACTGCGGGTCTCGGGTTGCGTGTTATAGGGCTTATAATGCTATTAGGGATAAGGATTTAGGGATGTGTTGTAGGTGTGGCCGGCTGCATCTTGGAACGGAGGGTGGAGTTTCATGCAGCCGCTATAATGGATGTATGATGATGTATGTATGCTGCCGCGGAAACCCCAAGGATGCTTGTGGAAATAGTTGTTTCAGAAGTCTCGCATGGCGTTTCTAGAAACTAAGGGGGGTTTACTTGGCAAGGTTCGTGTTTGTAAGGACCCTGTCATTCACAACTCATCTCAGCCAGCGTGGTGGGTGTTTCGAGAACACGTCTGGAATTCTAGCCCACTGCCCCAGTAACCTCACGAATAGGATGTATGGGCCCTGCATCCCGTCAATTGTCCAGCAGAAGCACATCGGAATGTTGCGGGGTGGAGCTTAATTTAGCTATAGGGGCCTAAAATAATTTCCAATCTTATGGTCGGGGTTCCTTATTATAACTATATAGTATAAGATACCCCAAAACCCTATTCAAATTCTTAAGGCCCCTATATTATGATACGGCCGATGCCGCAGCCACGGCATCGGACTATCTCCTACAAAGCCACTCCTGTGGAGCGGGGTTTGGGGTTAAGGGTTAAGGGTTTAGGGTATTACAATCACAGGATTTAAATGACAACCAAACTTGATCAAGAACCCGCGAGAAAGGCGGATGTCGATAGTAGAGGATGTAAACCTGATCTGGTCGTACCTTCAGCTACCGGAACCTACTTTGTCGTAGGGTCACTATAAAATCTATATTAGGGTGCATAATACCCTAAACCTAGAAAAGAGCAGGTTATGGTAGCAATTAAGATATAGAGATGGCAAAGCCCATATACACAGCCATGAAGGCCTGTTGCACCAGCTTGAATCAAAAGCCCTGAACCCTAAACCCCTAAACCTACAACTCTACATGGTGCCCAAGACCTGTTGTCACGGAAGAATACAATGAATCACATTAGAGTTTCCTTCTGGTGCACCTTTCACAATTAACGACCGATGAGTGTGGGACGTCCTGTGAGAACCTCGGCTTAAACTCTAAAGCCCCAAACCAGCCGCACAGCCCCAGCCCTACAGCCGAAACCCTGAACCCTAAGCCTTAATTAAACCCCCAGCACTACGCCCAATACCTTATAAAACATGAAACCCAAAAGCCTTAAGTTACCCTTCGCTGCCTTATCGAGTCGAGGTCGACGATGATAGGCAGGCCAAGATCGAGAAGCTGCGCAGCGATGGGGACAAGGTGTATGGGATCCGGGTCTTAGTATTCTGGTGAGTTAGGGCTTTATGGTTTAGGATTTCAGGGTTTTAGGGTTTTAGGTTAGGTGTAAGAGTTCAGGCAGTTCAGGCTTTAGGGTTTTAGTGTGCAGGCCTTTAGGCATCATTCAAAGCAAAAGCAGGCATCAACCCAAACCCTAACACCCTAACAAATCGGGAGCCCATGATCCCTAAACTACCATAACCTCCGTACGTTTGTAGGTTCCTGTTATAAAGCCTAGGATAGAAGTATAGTAAACCCTAGTATAGGATCTATAGGAACCCTGCAAAAAGTTGGTTTCGGTTCTACATACTGTTGATGGACAAAATCCTGCATGACCCTAAGGACCCTAAACTATGGGAATTATGGTATATTCCTTATAATGGGTAATGCAGGATTTTGCCCATCAACAGTATCACTGTCATTGGTGCTGCTCTGCTTCATCTTTCTCGAAGGCTCCTGGCAGTCTTCGCAAGAATCCCCAGGGCCTGCCCATGATAAAAAGTCCGCATCCTACCCGAACACACGGTTTAGGGTTTAGGGGTTTAGGTTTTAGGGTTTAGGGTTGATAGGGGTTTAGGTTTTAGGGTTTAGGGTTTAGGGGTTTAGGTTTTAGGGTTTAGGGTTTAGGGGTTTCCAAAACATGGTAGACGTGCAGATGTCTCAGGGTTTTGAAGCATTTAGTGGTAGGCCTCAACCCGTAGCCGTAGCCGCTGGACCTTGACTCCTAAACCCCTACACCCAAAGCCAGCTCCCTGAACCCTTGAACCCTAAACCGTAGACCCCAAAACCCGACAAAGCCTATGCTTCAGGGTCCAGGTACTCCTTATTATCGGACTTCGGGACCTTCTTGCGGGACCAAAAGCCAGAAACCAGGGCTACTGCGCCCGTTACTTGGAGGTTCATGGGTAGCCATAAGTAGGGTTATAAGTAGGGTGACTATACTTATAACCCATACTAAGGGACTTATAACCCACTTATAGCTACCCATGAACCTCCAAGTAGGGTATCACTAAACCCGATCACTTCGAGGGACGACTGGGGCTTCCCACTTCCGGCGACAACAAGGCCCATGGAGGGTCTGCAGGCATGGGTTCCCGGGTTTCGAATTTTAGGGTGTTTGGGAGTTGGGGGTTTAGGCCAGTTTAGTGTTTTGTGGTTCAGGATCTGTGGCTTATGCTGTAGGGTTTGGGGGGGCCCCGGGGGGGGGGGCATGCGTTGGGGGATGGGTAACCCTGAAATTTCAACACTTAAGACATTGCTTGAATCGCGGCCATACTGGGATTCACGTAAAGAGGATAATATGAGTTATGAGTAGTGGAAGCAGTTCGCATGCGCAAGGGTCTTGTGATTCATCGCTTGCAGAGCTTCCTGTTTCGTCTCATCAGCTTCGTCTTCACTTTTTCTGGAAGCCTCAGCTATCGACAGTATGCCTGCGCATCTAGGTAGCCCTTTCTGCTAGAGTCCACCGCTGTTGTATCGCGGAAGCATAGCAAAGTTGCGCGAGCTCATAGTATTGCGTGTTCCACTCGTTGAGGCCCGAGACTGCCAACTGCGATATGTTGGCGGCTGTCTGCGAGAGACGAGATATCTCACACTGCATACATAGTTACTAATGGAGGAACAGAGCACGTGCGGATGACATATGTCGAGTGGTGTGGTGTAACACCAAGTGGCACCGCCTTACTAATATTCCGAGACATCGCTCATCACCGCAACCTGTCCATGTTGCGCGCTTGTATGTGCTTGTATACATCATTCAGGCTACCGAACGGTACACTATATCTCAGACAGGAGCATGCAGGAGGGATCCCATCTTTGGGGGATACAGAAACTGCGTTTTGAAGACTATAAATTATATACTTCTCCAAAACACTTAACGTCGTCTTGGGCACTGCGCGACGAAAATCCCCCATAAAGGTAGCGGAACCAGTGAGGAACCCTAAACCCCATATACCCTAAACCAACCCTACAAGCCCCAAACCCTTAAGGGGATTCCAGAAGCCTTTTTTGTGAACTCCTTCCTCTCGGATGAGCTAGGCTCGGCAAAATGCGTCCTCGTCGCCAGAACGCCAGACGTCTTCCAGAGTGCCGGCCCTGGGGAGTTGAAGAGTTTTCAGGGTTGAGGGTTCAGGGCGTACCTGGGATCAGAAGACCTTATAGACCCACCATGTTTCATCAAAAGGTGTGGAGGGTTGAGGGTCTTGAGTTTGGCCTTCCCCGCTTTGTTGTCCATGGATCCGTGTACGGGGCTCCCGACTCTGCATTTTGCGTATGTGCTTGGACTCTGCGGTGTAGGCCGGGTAATATAGGGACATACATGGTGGGGTTCTCTATTATAACTATAATAGAATGGGCCCCTATTCTAATTATTACGGCGTCTCTATTAGGCTTGCCTGCAACCTTGCGAGCTATCCCCGAAGCTCCAAGTGGGGTTCTGGTACCTTTCTAGACTATGCTATGGTAGATGATCCCATCGTTTCTCATAGTACATTTCACTGATGCATAGTATATTATAACAATAAAATAGACCAGTGTATTATCGTATACTCTGTCCTGCACTTCCTACGCACAGTTTCTCTGGGCGGTTGATCCGGATTGAATGTTTCAATCCTCGCAATCTTGCTCTCGAAAAAATTTCATAGGGTTCCATATGCATTCTGCTTCAATGTCGGTTCTGCTTCGTTTCATGGTTCTGCTTCGCTTGGCGTATGCTTAACTCCCATTGCTCAGCAAACGAATGAATTTCCTCGTCGCTNTCGTCGCTGCTGCCTCAGCATCCACTTCGAGCAGCTTGCAATAAAGCTGCTGCAGACCCCGACCATCGATGCAAGGAGCACAGCTAGGACGACCATGTGCATAAGAAGAGTGCTTGTTATGCTAACACTTTCAAATCACACATGTATACAATGAGAAAGTCATTGCATTACCTCTTTGCAACTCCCCTTCCTGCTGGATTGCTTACGCACCTACGTTTTTCGCTTCTTCCCCTTCACGGCTTCCAGCGGCCAAGTGTGAACCATCTAGAAGGCTTGGAATTGGGACCTTTTGTGCGCCGGCAAGGACTTGTACTTTGATTCTCATCAGGCAATGCCTGATCAGGGGCTGCCCACTGCTGCATTACTTCGCCAATTCAAGCAGCTCGGTAAGCTGGCGGTATGAGTTTGTTTATTTCTTGAGAACAAGGCTCCTCCCACTCGCGAAGTGGTAGAGGAGCATAGCTATCACCGATAGACTGCCCAGCGGAAACCCTTTGAATCGATGAAGGCAAGCTTCTTGGCGATGCTGTTTTGCTCGGGCTGTCGCTCCGAGCCGTCGCTCCTGAAATATGGAACAATCAGGCATTGGCATTGACAGCTCTCCAACCAGAACCATCGAGGCAGCATCATGCAACGAAGAAGAACGTTGGTTTCGGCCAGGCCGCCCTCTGGCCTTCTCCGGCCGACTTGAAAAAAAGCTTGTTAGGCCTGTGTGGCAGCCATGGTTCTGCTTGGGCTTGGGGAGGCCCGGATGGCTCCACTTCGTTTTGCGGTTCTGCTTGGGCCCGCGTGCGTTCGTGGGAAGTGGAATCATGAATCGAACTGGAATCATGGCTGAAGTGGCATGCCTTTCCCCTAGGCATCCACCACTCAATGAAACTTGGCTCCGCTTCTAACGAGAATGTCGTTCCATGGTTCTGCTTCGCCACGTTTGGCTTCGACTCCGTACCGCAGGCACCCGTCAGAACTCGCGTTTGTTTCGAAGCAGAACCATCCGAAGCAGAACGTTGCCGAAGGGCCCCAAGCCTACTCGAAGCAGAATCATGAATCGAAGCAGAACTATTGGCTGCACCAATCTGGTTGGGAACTGCCTCTGCCTTGAAACTGTAGTAGAAGGTTGCACACATGTCCCAGACCTTGGCCCGCGGGCCAGCCTTTCCCTCCTAGTTCTACTTTGTGCTGCAAGTAAGTTGAAGGCTAAGGCTTCGTTCGGGGCTCATCCAAACCGAGCCAGCAACCAGCCCTTCCGTGTTAGCGAAAGCCAGCATGTGGCACCCTCACGAAGGCGACAAAGCACAGGGATGCCTCAGCCACCCAAGCGAGTACAACCATACAATAGTCAGCCTGTTGCTGTCTTGCAAGAAAGAACATGCCACCAACCAGCAGGCCCCATTTAGCAAGTCACCTGCAGCCGGTGTCGCTCTGCGGCCGATGTAATTCTCGGAGCTCGGAGAGGCATCAGCACGGAGCACAACGAAGCCGAGCTGGCAAGTATCCCGGGGCTGCTCGGAGAAGCACAACAGCACTTGTCGAAGAGATCGTTCATGCTTGCCCACAATGTGCCCACAATCAAAGACAGCTTCAGTAAAGATGGCCATTTGCATGCAAGGTGCGTCACTAAGGTCGCCCCACAGCATCTGATGGCTGCCGATTTCAGCAAAATTCAGATCGCGCCGGGGAGCCTGGGCAACTGTTGCCCGAACTAGCCTGCAAAATCGGAGCTCCAGCCGCGGAGCCAGNGCCATGACTACGACATGTTTCGAATGACAAAAGACTTGAGCAATAGCCCCAGGCACCAAGCAGAACCATCAATCCAAGCAGCATCATGGTTCAAGCGGAATGTGTTCGGACAACTATGAAAATTTGAAAAAACACATTCGCGTTCGCCATTCATCCGATATGGTATTCTCGCGTGCGGGTCCGCCATGGATGATGCGGTACTGGGACAAAGATCGTGCAATCTGGAACAGTCGTCATGTTCCGGCACTGTCACCACACTCGCAGCTTGGTCCTCTCAACTCCTGCCAAGGTTGTCATTAGAAGTTGAGTTGACGCAGGCCCTGCTGAATCATCACGAGTTGCTTGATTAATTCGCCCTGCCTTCATCGCATTATGTGCAGTTTTCGCTGGCAAAGCTTGGTTTTCATTGATTATAAGACAAGAGTTTACCCGCCATGCATTACAGCTACCTTGAACTGCCGAAACCTAGTTTTTTTTTGTAGGGTCCGCATAAAGTCTGAAGTAGACCTACAGACAAAGGTTCTAGTAGTTACCCTTAACCTTAAACCCTAAACCCTAGTTCAAAACCCGACCCAGGCTGCTTCCAAAACAAAGCGCACTCGACGAGCGTACGCCCGAACTCCAATTTAAAGGGAACTTCCGTGTTTGTCGCTCCTTCAAGTTCCCAACCTCCAACCAACAGCATAAAGCCACACCGCACCTGACCTGACCTTTCAGAAGCCCTATCCCTGGACAGTCTGAAACCCCCTTACACTGCTGAGCTGAGCCTTAAACAGACATCTATAGAGCTTAACCCCGGCTAACCCCCTCTGGAAACAAAGCTGAGGGCCTGTCAGCAAGAAAGTACAAACATCATTAAATACATGAATCAGTCTGAATGCTCCCTACCTAAACCCTCCAAAGTAGGTAAGATAATGACCCAAACCCTATAAAAAGCCATTATTCTACATACCTTTGGGGTTCAGGTAAGCCCGAATCCTCCCGGAAAACTCAGTCGCACCTGAGGATCGGAAGAAGGCAGGAGCGCAAGCGACGAGTTCATTTCAGGGGCCCAGCTTAATAGGGTTTAGGGTTTAGGGTGGTTTAGGACTTTGGGATTGCAGCCTAGGGTTTGAAGTTTGGGGGTTGGAATTTTGCACAGTTAGAGTGCAGGCTTTTGAGTTTAGGGCTTTGGGTTTAGAGCCCAATTTCGCAGGTATGAAATGCAGGTAGTTCTCCAAGACTGGATATTTGATTACGGATCAACCCTAAACCGCGAAGCCCCAAACCCAAAATCTTGGGCCTTAACAAGGATGCCCAAAAAGGAACTGCTAACAAGGAACCGGGAGAGGGTGGGTTGTATTTGGTTCAGGGAAGTGTTTACCGCTGCACCATTGTGCTTTGTGGCTTCGGGCGGAAGCTTGAGTTCCATTCAGTGACATGCCAAGATCTAGGATCTAGAGTTTGCTAACATATATATATAGGTGGTGTTTGTTTAAAGGGATTTACCGTAAGGGGGTTTTTTGTTAAAGGTAGCCACGGTAAGTATCAAACCTTAGCAGCCGCAACAGCCCCCAAGCCCCCAACCTTGCAGACTTGAATCCCCACACATTCAGCATCCTTCAGCTAGACCCTACACCTGGCACCCAACGTCGTCCCTGCATGCTCGGAAGCCAAAAAACCGCTGTGCTCCTGCATCGGACAGGATTTCAGCAGCCGGCGTACCTCCACCGTAGAGGCAGGCGTACTGTCTCCATGGATGTTGAGTCTCTCTCAGGTTTAGGGTTTCCAGTACCCCTTTATCCGGCCGGTACACACCCTAAACCCGAATCCCCACACCAAGAAGGTGTACCGGTCAGCACTCCGGAAACTGCCGCCCTAGTTGAAGCCCAAGTCGTCTAAACCGGCAGTGGTACTGGGAGCCATCGCCTCGCCAGCCCCTAGTCGTACTTGGAGTGCTAGCTTAGGGTTCAGGGTTTATGGGTTTAGGGTTTAGAGTTTAGAGTTAGTTCACGCATAACTCCACTCATAGGCGACTTAGCAAGTAGAAATGCAGTTTCGGACAGGTTTTCTCAGTGGCAATTCAGTTGCGGATAGGTTATCACAGCTTTCTCGGCAGAAATGCAGTTTCGAATAGGGTTGCTCATTTGCTCAGTGGAAATACAGTTTCGGATGCACTAGGCTCTCTTCCTGGACTGTTGCAGTTTCCAGCAGGTTTTGAGTAAGCAACACTGCTTTAAAAGAGTAATGATATAGTCGAAAGTAGGGGCCTTAATAGTTAGAATAGGGTTTGGGGATATGTTATTCTGTAAGTACAATAAGGAACCACCAAAAACCTATTCTGATTATTAAGGCCCCTACATTAATGATTACTTAGCCCCGGTTCTCGGTCGCAGGTGCAAGAGAAGGCATCGCCCAGTCGTAGACGCCTCTCGGCCACAGCCGCACCCTCGGCGCAATGGGCATTTCATTGCGGTTGATGTTGAAAGGTTGGTTCCAGGTTTAGCGGCGTAGGGTCTTCTAGTCTAGTGTTTTAGGGTTTAGGAGAATTATAAGTACGGTTACAAGTAGGGTAACTATACTTATAACCCATATTAGGGGACTTCTAACCCCACTTATACAGTGCGCGCTGTAACTACCCATGAACCTCCAACTAGCGTTTTAGGGTTTAGGCAAGTTGAGGGGTTTGGGGGTTTGGGGTCTCGGAGTTAGGTCTTCAGGGTTCTACCGGTCGGAAGTTTCAGAGATCTGAAGCAAAACGACCTGGCCGGTCCTTCAGCGAAGCCTATGTGGGAGTTCCCGAAAATAGGGGACCCTAGTATGGTACCATAAATAGTAGGATCCTTATTATAAGGGCCCCAAAATAAGATAACCCTTATTTTCGGAAACCCCCATGTTTCCTGCACATCATGGTGTTCACAAAATCAGGGACCTTCGTAGACCCGAAGTGGTACGATGGTTATTCAGCAACAGGTGGATTATTTTGTATTATATAGACATACAAGGCCCTTAAGCACACCCTTGTTGCAGACTGCTACTGTATGAGGGGTGGAGGGGCAGTACCCAACTAGAACTGGGACATAATCCATACAAAACAGTCTGTATAATCAGTGCTGTAGACCCTCGATGATTACGAGTAGGTGGCAATAGAAAGTCCGAAACAGGGTCACCCTAACTTTGCCCTACTTCGTAAGGTGGTTATGGGGGCCCCAAAAGAAGTATCCGTGATTGTCTGAAACATGATTTTCTTGCAGGAGCAGAAGCCATCGTCAAGCCGCCAAGGTTCCACAGCAGCCAGAATCTTAGGATTTTCCGGGGCCTCTTTGCGGATTCGGCTTTGAATTCGGTTGTAGGTTTTCGGGCTTTTGAAAAAGTCGCTGGCTCAGGGTGTAGCGCTGCGTGTCATTGGAAGAGAGTACCCAGAGGGTCCATATATAGTGGTTCCTTTTGGGGGTTCATATTTAGCATCCTATAAGGTAATCCCATAAAAGAACTACTTTGGAGCCTAAGGGTAGGTCATCCAGTGTTTCGTCAGCTAGAACCTGATCGAGGAGAGGGGGCAGGCGCTGCGTGGCAGAGCCTCTATCCCGAACCCTAACCCTTGAACCCGAAACACACCAATCCGAAGCCTTTTGAAATCCCTGAGTGACTCCGGAGCTTTACCCCGAGCTCTTGTCTAGCTGCCTGCCCAGGCTATCCTAGCCCAGTTTTTTGCATGTCTTAATAGACACCCTTTTCATGGACACTGCAGCAAAAGCCTAAACCCCATGAGTTAAACCTCGGTTAAACCTCAAACCCCAACCATGCAACCGCAAACGCCAAACCATAAACCCGAGAGCCTAGAACCTACCCGAAACCTTAACCTGAACCCTAAAGTATGTAGAATAATGGCCGTTTATGAGGTTTGGGCCATTATTTTTACCTTCTTTTGAGGGTTCAGGAAGTGCCAAAAACCACGAAACCGAATTTCAAAAGGTCAGTCGATCGCCAGCTCCCCCCCTGGAGCGACCGTCCCAGGAGGCAATGCAAGAGTTCGCAGCTTTTAGGCTTTAGGGTGGGGTTTAGGGTTTCCGGGGCCGAGAAGGAAGTCTTGTTCGGTGCTCGGTGCTTTAGGAGTTGGGGGATACTTCATTATTCAAGGGCTAGGGTGTTTATAGTCCGGGTTTTGGAGTTTCAAGGCTTGGGATTGAGGGCTTCAGAGGCTGGGGCTCGAAGTTCCGGGGGTTGGTGGAGTTTTGCATGCAGGGCTTTTGGTTTGCAGATCCTCTCACACTAGCACTTCAGCTGGCTCAGTGCTACTGTTTAGGAGTTGAGTTTAGTTCCCGGCATGGACGCTCATACAGTTTACGGTGAAGATTCATGTGTACTTGTGTAGAGATGCAAGGGTTTGGGTTCGAGAGTGTACGAAATGGAATATAGGGTCCAGGGAAGTCTAGAATCGCATCCCGGAGGCCTTGAACCCTGAAACCCTCAACACCCAAACCTGAAACCATCTGAAACCCTACACCCTAGATCTCTAGAGAGTGAAACGCTTGAGCCCTCGGAAGCCCTATAGTCCTTCCTGCACCCTGAATTGTCGTACTTTTTGTTGTTGATAATTGTTCAGGGCTTTGATTCGGGCATGATCTTATAATGCCTTGAAGAAAGAAGCTAGCACAAAATTGTCTTGCAATCCATCTAGGCATAAACCTGAATTTACAAATAGTTGGTTGATGGTGACGTACGTGTAGTTTATAGCTTGTGAAACAGCCCGAATAACAGAGCCAGAAAAAGAGCAGGCGAAAAGCAGCGCAAGGAGAGGATCCACCGCGAAGGCGACGCGTGAATGTCGAGAAGCTTTTTCCATGGCGATAGGTTTGGGGATGTAGCTGCCAGGTTGAAAATTCTGAACAGTTGAACGTCTAGGACTTCTACAGTTTTAAACGGATTTTGGTTTAAGATGTCAACATCGCAAACACAGACAGTTGATCATAAGAACGATGCCAGCAGCAGCAGCAGTGGCAATGCGAGACAAAGGATACAACCTATCTCCGAAAGTGGCACCAATCACGCAACTACGATGCTCATATGTATGATGTAAATTCCGAGTCCTGCAATCCTGAGAATCCCGAGCCCTCAACCTCTGTGCCAGAAATTACACGCAGGAGGCGCCAAAGACTGAGGAGGCGGGTTACGGTGCTACTATAGGGTCGCAGCTTCGCAAAGTAGATTTCACTATCATTCCAGTCGGGACTGTAGAGATATTGCTGTCAGCATGTAGTATTGAGGCAGAACTCTTTATATTAATATGCTAGATGTGAAGCTCTCGACTGGAAGGAGTGGGTTTTTTTGGAGTTAGGCTTGTCCAAGGTTTTAAATGTTCGGGTGTTGTATGTCCGGTTCTTAATGCGTTGTTTGGAGGTGGAGTCTGTGTGCATGCATTCTCTACAATGCAATGCATGCAATCAACAATGCATGGATGGATGGATGTACGTGTATGTAATGTACATACAATATGTTTTTTTGTTCCTGTTTTTCAGTCTTTATAACATGGGTAAATGTTCCCGACACCCTAAAACCTGAACCTCCAAACCCTAAATCCTTGGCCGCGAAGTCCACCCTCAAACCTCTAAAGCTGCAAATCCTTGCTACATGATGCAGGGCGCTTCCCTGCCTGCCTCACCGTCGGTGGCGGAAGGCCTCGGACGAAAGGGTTGAGGGGTCGTGAAGATCTACCTGCATGGCTAGTTAGCTAGCTTTGTAAGAACCTAACCATCTATCGACCTACCGTAGGTTAACCTACCCATCCATCGTCATCCATCTATCTAACTATCTATCCGTCTATCGATCCATCGGTGTGCCTCTCTATCTCTCTATCGATCTAGTTGGTTGTCTGTTTGTCTGTCTGTCTGTCCAGCTAGCTATCAATCTACGAACTTCCTATCTAAGAACCTGTCTATCGATCTACCCATTATAGTCTATCCATCCAACTATCCATCTGTCTGTCTATCTCTCTCTCTCTCTCTTTCTCTGTCTCTCCGTCTCCATATTATATGTATTATATGTATGTTTGTACACTTGGATACATCTCACATCCTTTGTACATGTGTACATGTTATTATCCTTCGACACACTGCGAGCTACATGAGAGGGAATCTGAATTTAGAGCAACCTCCCGAAAAGGTTGCAGAGCTCTTCGCCCCCGATTAATTGATGAGGCACAGGGTGGTATTGTAAAGACTTCAGCAGTCGGTAGCTTGCTACTTCTCTTCATCAGAAGAGTTGTAATGTATGCACTTGAAATGCTAAACCCTAAACCCTAAACCATGCTGCTGAAGATCCGCATCACTGGCGCCCGGGGTTTTGGCCCGACACCTCAACCTGCAAGTGCCAGACGAAGTAAACAATACCCTTTAAGCCAAGGTTTGGGCTTACGGGTTAGGGTCGGGCGACGGAAACCCCACCCGGGAGCGACACTATATACATTTACATATATATATATACACATATACACATTTACACACACACACATATAAATATATATATATACACACACGCATCTGTTGAGTTTCACGCTTGTCTTCCCGGGCGCGGATACGGAGGGAAGCCAACCCAAAATCTTGAAACACTGTTATTACTGAAGACCGCCGACATTTTATTCCCAGTCTTGCTGCAGATGATGAACAAGTGGACGATGCTTCGCAGTTCAGCTACTCATATACTGTTCTCAGCATGCGATATCTTGCTTCTCATTGTTTGTTTGGAAACTCAATGTCATTGTCATTGGCTCCGACTGTTACGAATCCTAATGCTCGGCGCTCAAGACTCGTAAGTCATGCCGTTCGAAAACATACGCCGAAAGCCCTGATAGATTATCGGTTAGTTTAAACAGTACATAAATAGGTATGTATATGTATATATACACATGTGTAAATATGTACACATACTATATGCATATTCATGTATATATATATATGCACACACGTACATGCCATATCCTGAGCTATACGTAGTATGTTTAACGGCTTCCAACTCAGGTAGAACCGCAGAGCCGCGTGCTGCTGCAGAGCTCTCTCCGGGCGCGCTAAAGAAGGCGAGTGGTTTTAGGGTTTAGGGGTCTGGAAAGTTTGAAAATGCTACGGGTTTAAGAGCTTACTTGAAGCATGAATGTTAAGAAGTAGGTGACTGCAGTGCCTTGGCTCAGGTGGGATGGGGAATCCCCTTGAAGCTTCCCTTGCTACGTAGCTTCTATGATAATCACGCCCTGTTTCTTAAACTCGTTTGTGCGACCAGTTGCCCCAGCCGATCCCGCAAGCTTGCGACCTACGAGCTCCAACATAAAAACAAAGCTGAATCCTAACCCCTCACGGCCCAAGCAATTGTGCTTAGTCGCTCAAACACACAAATGTTTCTCCTTTTTGAGCGTACAGTGTAGTTAGATTGCATAATGTAGGCCTGGAGAGATGTTCAACTGCGAGCTTAAAAGTTAATCCGCCAGAAGCCTACCATAACACTGGTCGGGTTCCAGGGGCTGCCCATTTTCTCGTCTCCTGGCGCACAATCGATTGACGGTCGTTTCGGAAGGTGGGGTTGGGTTTACCCTACAAGAGTGATAGCAGCAGTACAACAGTAACCAGCAGCAGCAGTGTATCCGTTTTCATCGTCGTCGTCATCGCCAGTAGCATCGTTATCATCATACAAAATAAGGCTGGTCATCATCACTTCGGAAGGTTGACCTCTTCTGCCTATGGCCACTGTAACCCCCAGACCCAAATCCCGAAACATGAACCCTAAACCCGAAGACCCTAGTCATAAGCCCTGAATCCTAAAACCCTAACCCTAAACCCTGAACCCTGAACCCTAAACCCTAACCCTAAACCCTAAACCCTATAAAACCTAAACCCTAACCCCCCTCCCAAAAAAAGAAGCCTAACCCCGCACATTGGGCCTCGGCAGATGGGTGTCAGGAGCTCTTGGCACAGGAGCCAATTCCGGGGTCCAACCACGCGAGAGCCTAAGCTTAGGAGCCCTTTAGGACGCAGCCTTTAACCTGCTGGGGCTTGTATAAAACCTTACCATAACTTGAAAGGATATCCTTTTCGGGGGCGAGGATACTCAGCCCTCAGTCTAAGCTGTTCGGCCTCAGCCTTATATCCCAAGCCCAACAGCCGAAGATCAGTCGAAATGAGGTCTGACTTATAATTTTAGGTGTAGATTCTGGGCTTAGGACTCAGATTTTTTAGGCGTTGGGCACCTATCTTGGATCTTTGGGGGCTTGAGGGGTCAGTCCAGTGTACGAGCACTAACCATGAACTGCAATCAACCGAAGTCCTCAGCAGCTAGTCCCGATGCTGCCGGCGACCTTATTATTTTGATTCTTAAGGGGTTTAGGGCCCTAACTCTAAGGTCCTGGGAAGCATCGGGAGTAGCATCATAGATGGTTGAAGCCAAAAGCAGTATTATGATGTTTCCCGAACGCGAAGTCTTCTTATACTTTCCAGGCCCCTGCACTAGCCTACGAAGGCCTACGAACACCCACCAGCACGGCACAAGCCCTGTGATATTCCATGGTGTTCTTATAGCACCAACGAGCGCAGTGTCGGTGATCCCGTCACGGTCGGACACATCAAACCCCAAAATCTGTAGCCCCGACGCAAAAAAAAACGCACAAACCCCAGAGTTCACGGAAATGAACGACATTAGTCCTATTATTGCGGGGGTTGAGAGCCTAAGGGTTTAGGGCTTCGGGCATGAGATGAAGAAAGCACGTATCCGGAACTTGAAGGCTCACAGCCGGTGTTATTCCCAGTTCTGCTGTCACAAGGTCCTAGGGTGCTTCACGGTTTTATGAACTTTTGGTCTTCGAGGTCTAGGGTTTAAAGGCTTGGGGGTGCAGTCATTGATTCCGGGTTTAGGGGTGCACAGTGTGCAGTGTAAAAGTGCTCGTTTAGGTGTGTAGTATAAGTGTCTAAAGTCTCAGTGCCCGGGGGTCTTCTGGTCGGTTTGGGAGCAAGCTGAATAGTCCTAGGAGATCTAGTGTCCCTATGGATCGAAACTCTAAGCCCCCACCCAAGCCAATCCTCGGCCAACACCGATCACAATAGCGTAAACGCTGCCATGTGGTCGACCAAAGGTTTTGAAGGCCCCTTACCCGGAAAGGTACCAAGCCCCTCACCCTACACTCTCTGGGGCATCATGTTGCGAAAGTGTAACGGACTTGTTGATGGGACGCGTCACAGGCACGATACATTTGCCCAGGTCCCTAATTAGTTCCTAACAAAAAACATAAAATTTTTTAAAAGTATTTATTATAACATTCTATTATTTATTTATTCATTATGTATTTATTCATTATTTAATTAAGTATAATCTAATGATGGTAATGATAATCCTGGTAAATCTAATCCATGTGTAATATCCTAACTCAACAATCTGGATATACCTGGATCTTGAACCCCAGCCCTCCCCGAACGGAAGAAGGGGGCATATTATCGTTTACATGACATAGGGTTTAGGGTTTAGGGTTTAGGGTGGACTACAAGGGGACATTCTGCCCGAGCGGTATGTTATCGTATAGATTACAAAGGGACTATAAGGGGACAGTCTGCCCAACGAGGTCGGTGCAGCATCGCCCAGATCTCTCGAAGAAGATCCGAACAGGATTCTATACGGGTCATGTGCTTAGGGTTATATAGTTATAAATATGGGGCTTGTAGGGTTTGTTGGATGGCTTAAGGCTTCAAGGGGTTAGGGGCAGGCTCATGAGCCCCCAATTTAGGCACAACACAGCGAGCAGCGGGCGAAATGACTTGAAGTGCAGGTGTAATGATGCATTGTGCGACCTAAACAGACAGAGTAGGCTCTTGGGATGGAGTGTAGGCCACGGGCATGCGCGGAATACGAGGAGTTGTGATTGGAATGGAGTTTCTTGGCACCCACACATGTACAGTACCGAATGTACAGGATGAGCTGTGGCTTGTGCACGCTTCCGATTTATGAATGATTACGGTTGCGTGATGCTCCGCGCAATGAAATGATGTGACCCCTAGACTTGTTGGGCAACTTGCAGCCTCTTAATTCTGGTATACTTATACCCGGACTGTATTCGGAATGTTACTACTTATCAACCCCCCATAGACATAAATCGACACGGTTCGGCGCTTCTTGCTTACGTAGCCCGCCCTCACCATACTGCTTTCTGCTTGCCATCGACGGTGGATCGCCACGAGAAGTTGCGACTCCGTCCAGGATACTCGCTGTTTCCCTAAATCCTAATTGCCGAATTTCATCGAATTCCCATCTTTAAACATCGCGGGCCTCGTCGCTAGTCTTTCGTCTTAGAGCTTGCAGTTGCTCCTTCGCTTCAGAGGTCAAGTCACCCGGGAAGCCCAGATGCTAGTAAGGGTCTGTGTCTGTGTGAATCATTAGCAACAATATTCCCGTATGGTCCCTGATAGGCGCCTAAACCCATGAATCCATAGTTTATTCGCACGTTACATAGGTAAGTGGGCTGCTAGAGTCAGCCTTGGCACACTCTTGGAACTCTTGTATCCTGAGTCCGGAACCCCAGAGCCGAAACTTAAAAGCCCTAATCACCCTAAGCCCACAGCGCCCTGAAGCATAGAGCCGACAAGCTTGTTTATTTTGTGGCTATTCCACACTACAGCAAACCCCATAAAGTTGGAAACCGGGTTAAGGCCAAATGGCGCTGGGATTCCCTATACATTACTCTTAATAAGGATTGAGGCTATGGGGTTTCCAACTTTCTGGGCTTCTACTGTAGTTCTCCCCCGAAACCTAGTCTAGCAACTCCGGCCCCTCTATGAGTTCTTATCTTGCACCGGAGGAGTAGCTCTTCGGACCATATCCGGGAGGCGTGATATTTTCCGGGATCAGCTGTGTGTAACATCAGGCCTCTAGCGGGTATGTTAATGAGGTCTCTACCGGGCTTAATGAGGGCCTGGAGTCTAGAATTTAACTGAGGTTTCTACCGGGTGTTACAGGGGTCCAGCGTCTAGAGCTTGGGATGTCGGCTCGAAAATTTTGGTCGGTCTAAAGTCTAGGGTGCTGGGTCTAGGAGGGACCGACAATCCGCGAACCCCGTTATATATGAGCAATGAAGCTCCTGATCCTTGTAACTTTTGTAGAACGCCCTAAAAGAAGTTTAATGAAGCCCTGAATGCAAACATATCTGTTGTGCCATCCTGTCAGAAAGCCCATTCCGAGACGGTAAATTAAATGGGATTTAGGAGTTGCCTTGACCCACCGAAATGTTCAGGATTCTTTTTAATGTCCTTATAGTTCCTTCAACGGTATATGTTGGGAGGGTTGCGGTGGAGTTTGCGGCCGGGAAATTGTGGGGGGGGGGGGGATTGTCGTAGGGTGTTGCAGCCTAAATGTGTGTTTTAGAGCCTAAGGCCTAAGGAGCACACAAAACTCTAAACCCTGTGGGTGAGCTAGAAGTGGGGGGGCGGGGGGAGGTTGTCGTTATTGAAGGGCTGTTTCTGATGTGGTCAGTGTCGCAGCCTAAATGTGTGTTTTAGGGCCTAAGGCCCAAGGAGCACACTAAACTCTAAACCCTGTGGGTGAGCTAGAAGTGTAAGGTTTAGAATTTAGGGTTTTAGGGTAGAACACATCAGAACTGGCACTTCTGTAAGGGTTCGAACCCTAAACCCTAAACCGTTGCAAGACAACGCGGCCCCGCATCGTAAGCCCAAAACCGTTTTGCGCCCGCAGGGTTCCATAGATCGTGGCGATTTGGCTTTCTAAACTCTTGAAGCTCAGGATTAAAAGAATGAAACGGTTCCGCACCAATTAGTATTATCAGCAATCATCACCATGAAGATGAAACCCGTAAGATGCTGTAGTAGCATTAGGATTTTCACACTCGGTCCTACTTTACAGGTCGAGTCTGCCCGGTTAACCCGTCAACCGTCAACCCGTGAATGCGTAAGCCTCAACCCCCTAAACCCATGAACCCTAAAGCATGACACCCCTCATTCCCTGAAACTTCCTGTGTACTACCATCAGGTGGCCGCGCACTACTTCTCTATGTATTCCGACGAGTTGGCAAGGTGGACTTTGGAAGGCCTCTGAGGGTTGTGGGCGTCAAAAGAAGGCTCGCCCTTAGCTACTTTAAGCGTCTGTTCCGAAGGGCCATAAACCTCTAGGGTTTTCGGATTCTAAGGTTTAGCCTTGAAGAGGCTGGGGTTTAGGATTTGGGAATTCTTGGGGCTTGGGGTTTTGGGAACTCGGATTTGGGTTTTGGGGTGTTGTGGGCTTGTAGCGCATGGTTTTGATTGTAGGATGTTGACTGTGGCATCTGAGATTGAGGGCTTTGTTTTATTCAGAGTAAACCCTAAACCCTAAACCCCAAACCCTAGACCCTAAACCCTAAACCCTAAACCGTCCGAAGTCGGAGGCTGCAGGTGTCTTGAGGCGGCCTACAGGCTGTGTAGCATTTGAAGGGTCTAGGGTTCTGTTATCAAGCTTTTGACTTTAAGGCATCGTGTTCTCAAGGGTGTAGATTGTCTTAGGTTGATATTGTTAGTTTGCGGTTTCAAGGTTAATACCCGAAACCCTAAACCTTGACGGTTAATGCAGTAGGTTTAATTATAGGTTCTGGGATGGCTGGGCTTAGGTCATTGAAGCTTCTGTTTTGGGGGATCTCTCCGGGGCCTGCACGAAAACTCGTAAGCTCTTGTTGCGCCCTAAGCCGTTGAGGGTTGCTTGACAAACACCTAAAGTCTAAAACCCTAAACCCTAAACCGCCCTAAAACTAAGCTCCCAGGCCCAAACTTGAGGATCCGGGGCCTAAAACCTATGACCTTGAACCTGCAGACCCACAAGCCTCGCTCCCTTAAACCTGAAAGCCCGAAGCCGCAAAACCCACAATCGCCATACCTCCGACCTTCCAAGCCTCCCCGAAGCCCCCAAGCCCAGACTTGCCTTTCCTGACGAGGTTCCCGTGAATCTCGAGAGACGCAAGACGCCAGCCGGAGACCCTGTAGGATTTTCGAAACATAGGGTTTAGTGCGGTCGGGGTCTATGGTTAAGGGCGCAACTTGAGGTGTAAAGAGCTGTGTTGGGATGGGATCGGTGTGTTGCAGGTTTAGATTATCCCTAGATCCTTGGTTTAGGGTTTAAGTCAATACGGAGCCTAAACCCTAAACCCTCGATGTGGACCCTACTAGTTAAATATACCCAAGCTCTTTCGAGGCTCCGATTGTGTGGTTGAAAAGAAGCTTGGTGTTTAGGCTTCTCTAGTTTAGGGTATATGTTTTTTTCAGGGCTTTTGAGTGAGGTTATATGCTTTTTTTAGAGCTTTTAAGTGAGGTTTAGATGATTTGAGGGTCAAGGCTTCATGCTTAGAATACTGTATTAGGGTTTCAGGGTTCTGACGATTCAGCGGTGCTGGGTTTCTAGGGCTTGCGTAAAGCTGTTGTAGGGCTTACGATCCCAAGGCTTTGGGTCAAGGTGTCAAGGTTCTCTGCAAGGTTTAGTCGGGTTGCAGGGTTTAGGGATGTGGGTTAAAGATCGATGATCTAAGGCTTCAAACATTTAGGATTTTGACTCTGCCTAGGGCTCAAAGCGGGTACATATGCAGCAGCGGCTGTGGCGGCAGCAATAGCAGTAGCCGTAGCCGGAGCGGTAGCAGTAGCAGCAGTAGGAGGAGGAGGTGGAGGAGGAGAAGGAAGCAGGCGCAGCATTTGTAGTGGTGTTGCTTCTAGCGTTGTCCGGTTTTACACGGTTTACTAAAGCCTGCACCCAATACCCTAAACTTCGTTCGAGCCGAGGCACTCAGACGCTGATAACGGTGGGCGGTTCTCCTCCAGCGTGGCAGGCAACCAGCGACAGATGAGGTCTTGAGGTATTGAGGCTGCGTAAGTTGCTTTGAGGCTGTAAGGAGGACTACACGGTCTACTATCAGACATGATATGTGCAGGCGTTCGCTACAGATTGGCCTTCCAAAGACCTTCACGGCTTCTTTTTATACGGTTTCTGCACCTTTTTTCTGGTTTGCTCATGAGTTCCGACCTTGGTTTTGGAAAGCCTCGTGTCCAGGGACTGTGCTTCTGGTTCCGGCTCGTGCCTGGGTTTTTGAAGTTCCGAAATGTCCTTGTTTAGGGGTTTGGGGCTCGGGGCTTCGGGCTTACAGCGTACGGGAGCACGGTAGTTATGCAAAGCTCGAGCAACATACTCCATGATGGGTGTACATGTCTTCGGCGCTAAGCCGTCAACTGCAAGCCCTGCAAGCCTTAAACTGCCTATTTCAGCTCTACTCTCATCTAATATCCTGACAGAACCCCTTCCAGCAACCCTTACAAAAGCCCCCTCTGTGTCCGAGGTGTGGCAGACCACGCCAGGAGAAGAAGAGCCAGAGGAGATTGGGAAGAACTGGGGGCGAAAAAATATATCATGATCAATAATGACATAACAATGGTAGACAGCTGTACAAATTTTCGTACTAACAGCACCAATTGCCCTAGTTATATATCTCAATGATGATAATAGTTGCACACAACAAGATTCTAAGATTCTAAAGTCCCTATAGTAAGTTCCAGTATACCACCCACAGCAAACTTGTGTCTCATCATACAGGCCCCTGTACTGGCTTCAGGGAACTCGGGCTTGAGGGATTCACGGATCGTGGGGTTTCGAGAGGTGGAGGCTTTAAGGGAGATCTAGCAGGAATGCTCGCGATTCAGGGACGCAAAGGAGATGCGAGGTATCATAGGGGATTCAGCGTCGTAGGGCCCAGTAGTCTCTTCTATGATATGGTATTATATTACTATTATGCAGTCTGATGTAGGAACCTGATTAAGAAACCCTGGGCCTATAACCCCAAAAATAGCAGGATTCATATAAGGAGCCCTAATAGAGGCGCAAGGTTTCTTAATCAGGTTCCTACATTAGCAAGTATATTGTATTTACTTAGTAGCTGAGTGGATACACTTTACACTTTTTGGGATAATATTATCCAATATGAAACTGAAAGTGTAGACTTTTTGGGGGCTTATGAACTCAGCATCTAAGTTTACAGGGCCTCTAGGGCTTCAGGGCATTTTATGGGGGCGGGGGGCGGGGGGGCTTAGAGTCGTCGGACGTGTGGACTTCAGAGGGCTTCGGGCTTTGGGTCTCTGAGTTTGGGATTTCGGGTTTTAGGGAGTTGGGTTTTGGGGGTTAGAAGGTTTAGGGCTTTGAGTTTTGGGGGTAGAAGGTTTAGGGCTTTGGGTTTTGGGTGGGTGATTTTTGGACGTTTTGGCTTGATTGTTGTTTTCAAAATGTAGCGGTAGGTGTTTGGCTACTTTAGGAATTAATTGTTGGGTTCAGGATTAGGGGTTTTAAAGTTTTAGGCTTCAAGGTTGAGGGTAAGGACATCGGAACTCAAGGACGCCCAGAATGTGGCCATCGCAAAGGCCAAGCTGCTGCAGTGGTAAGGCACTGAGCTCGATATTAGATCGCAGCACGTTTTCAGGGTATCCTTTGTGGTTCGGTTCGGTTCAGAAAATCAGCCGCTCTTGCGTCAGCCCCATCCATCCAACATCCCTAGTCTTCTCACTGGGCGCAAGAGACTTGGGTTCCAGTCTCCAAGTCAAACGCTAAACGCTCCATGCTATCCTGGGACGAAACATCGCATTCTGGGCCATCGGCTAATGGAAATATCCTGCATTGGCCTGAAGAAGGAATATACATGAATATACCGGAAGTACCATATTTTGATCTAGGTGTCGAAGGTAATGCAGGATTGTGTTCATCAGGCATACCAGCACCGTACCTGCATGCTTCGCCTTAGCTTGTTTATTACACTAGAGCTCCAAAGTGCAAACACCAAATCACGCGTACGTGAAATGAAACGGAAAGCCCTAGACACGACTTAAACCCCTCGCATTACATCCGATATACCTTAGGCGCCTTACAGTTTATACAGTTGTACATCCCCATAAAGGAAACCTGATGCCCGGGTAACCCAGGCAGAGCAATCCCGACATTGCCCCCCAAGCCGCTCCCTCCCTAGTGAGCCTTCACGAACCCCGCACCCTCAAGCTTCAACCAAAACCTAAAGCGTCGCTAGGTGCACCCAGTTCATTCGAGCCGAAGAGATGGGGCCCCAGCAGAAAGCGATATAGGGCTAGGTGTTTCATGTGTAGGGTTGAGCATTCTAGTGCTCCAGGTTTAGGGCTTACAGTTTTGGTTGACATTTACTTAACTGCTCGACGCAGGCCTGTCACAGTTGGGGTTTTGTTCAGGGTGGGGTTGATCGGCTTTGGGTTTAGGGTGTAGGGCTCAAGGTTTTGATTTTAGGGTTCGGTTTAGGCTTTAAGGTTTGGGGTTCAAGGTTTAGGGTTTAAGGTTCTTGGGTGGAGTTGGAGGGTCGAGGCACCTTTTCTTGCATCGCTATGAGGAGGATATACGTGGCTAGTTCTCTAAATTAGGGTCCAGCTTGGGGATCTTTTTACAAGGGTGCCGTACTATTTTGGGGGTCCTAACAACGGACCCTACTTCAGAGAGCTACCGATGTGTCAAGTCAAAAAGCCCGCCAATCCGTCGAAAAGTCTTTAGACCTTGTGTCTGAGATCATATAGTAGATTATACTGAACTAGACTTCACTATAACACAGTATGGTATATCACAACGTATGATAATATAGTATATCCACCACTTCCTACGCCAAATCAGACAGTCGCCTTGGGCTTTTGTGCCTGGTATAAGCTTAACGAGAATCTGGCCCGATCTGTTACACATCATGGACCCCACGCTCGCCCCTCAAAGCGCTGCGAGCGCCGCTGGGCCGCCGTCCATGGCATCCCGGATACCCCTGGAGTTGACGATGTTTGTTCTGGCTGGGGATCAGGGCTTCATCGAAGAGCACTAGCTCCGTCTCATGCAGGCACTTCTGGAGCTGACTGCTGTAACAACAAGCACTCTTGAACGATGCCTATGCGGAGTTCGTCAGGATATATATATATATACACACACACACATATATATATATATATTACGTTTAGATATACTAAAATACATTCCCATATGTTACAATGTGTCAGAAAATGTCTAGGGAATGTTATAATGCAGTATGGCATATTATTGCAAAACATTATAATGTTTTTCATGGTGTATTATAGCATATTACATAATAAAGCCTGAGCTCTCAGATCCTGAGACCTGGCACCGCCCTAAGGCCTTGAGCACGCTCGAACCCCTAAAGCTACGACCCCTTCAATGTCAACTCCCCTACGAGAGGCCTTGAAGTTGAAGTACTTCGCCCCAAGAGTTCTGGACAAGTTTGAGGTTTTTATAATCAGTAAAAGGGTTTAGGGTTTAGGGTTTGACAAATTTGAGGTTTTATAATCAGTAAAAGGTTCATAGGGGCCCCATGCTGGTTCCTAAGCAGGTTCACAAGGTTCTTTGGGTTTCGGGGCTGGTTCATGGGGGATCCTCATAGCTTAAAGCCAGACAGAGATGTCTCAGGTCGAGGCAAAAGGTTATAATGTATTGTAGGGATTGGAATCATAGTGATGGCTCTTTCCTTATCGTGCCCATCTTAGGCAGTTTCTACTATAATCCCAAACCCGCTTCCAACTATTACGGTTCTGTTTTGAGGACGTAAGTTTTGTGGAGGTTTGTTAGGGATGAAGGGTTCAGTTCCCTCTGAAGCAACACTACTCCAGCAGAGTCCTCGTCCATCCTGATAATTACCTCAAATCCGAGCCGTGGAATTCAAGGTTCAGGTTCAGGGCCTTAGAAAGGGTTTTGAGCACCATGTGATTCTACAACACCGAAATGTGAGTTTCCGAAAAGATGGGACCCTAATATAGTACCCTAAATAGCAGGACCCTTAGTATAAGGACCCCAAAACTCCTGTAATATTGCGTTGCAGACGGAGATCCCAGCTGCACCTCTGGAATCAGACTCGCACAGGAATCCCGGAATGACCCCATAAAACCTTAAATTCAGAACCCCTTAAAAACAACACTTACAACTCCCTAAAGCCCGAAGCTCCGACGGCCCTTAACCCTGCAAAGGCCCAATCTGAAACCGTTTCGAGTTTTCGCAGGTTTGAGGCCTCCATATGATAGTTGTCAAAATTAGTGGCCCTTTTAAATTAGGGTCTTTTTAGAAGGGTGCCGTGCTATTTTGGTGACCTAAACAGAGACCCCATTTAGAGAGCTAGCCATGAATTCTCTCGGCACTTCGGACCCTTGCTTAAAGCTCCCAGCTCCGTTTCGAAAACTTGCCTTCCCCTAAGGATACGTTCTGTAGTGCGGTATAGGGACGTTGGGGCCAAAGTATATACTACATGAGTAGATGGACCCCAACTGAGGCCAGATATCCTGAAGCTCGCGAATGCCATGGTCACCGGCCAAGAGAACCAACTTCGGATTCGGCAGTTTTAGGTTTAGTGCTTAAGTCGAAAGGTTCTAGGATTGCTTTCGTGGTTATTCGGGGATTTAGGGCTCGGAGCTTTCGGAGTTTAGGATGACTATCAGGCTTACGGTCTTGAGTCGGGACTCAGTCTTCAAGGGTTTAGGGTGGTTTTGTGCTCGCATGCGTGTGTGTACTGCACTCGTGGGGTGCTTCCTCGGAAATGGGGGAAAGCTCACAAACCTGGTCCTTTCAGATTAGGGTTCGACCCCAAATCTACCTGCAAAGGGCTCGAAACCAACCCTAAAGTGCTTTTGGCCAGATTTGCGGCCCATTATGTTCAGAAGGTCAGGCGACTAGTGCGGCATGGTCATGGGCATGTGGCAAATGTCAATGCACATGTGTTCAGTGAGTGCAACTCTTCGTAGTCTTTTGAACGGCCGTCGTCGTGGTTCTCCTTCGTACATGCGGAGTGTTTGTGTTCTTGCGGGATCCGAGCAGCCAAGCAATATTATGCTTTGCACGCATGCCGTGTCCCAGGCATCCCTTGATCGACGGGTTGCCGAAATCCGGCGCGAAGAGAAGCCGGTGGCCCAGCAGCGTGTCCGTCTGGACCCTATATTTTTAAACGCTTCGCGTCGTCCGCCTCGGCCCGGCTGTGGCTGTGGTGCATTGTTTCGGAAAGCAGCAACCCGAAAGCCTACCAAGGCCCACAGGCCTGAAACCCGAAACTGTAAACCGCAAACCGTAAAGCTCAAACCTTCAACCCGAAACCCTAAGCCCTAATCCCGCAGCTTATAGGGAGAAAGCGCAGCCCCTGATGCAAGCGTGAAGCTCGCGTGCCATGGCATGGGAGGGTCAGCAAGCAGTGCGAGCGGAGCAGGGTTCACCAACCGAAAAGTTGACTATATGTAGAACTTTGCAGTCCGACATGTGCCTTTGCGCCTCGTTGATGTGGGTTGGTGTTGACTGGATGCATCTGGATCCGAAACAGGTTTCGATGTCATGATGCCTGTGCCACTTCAACCAACAGGCCCGATGCAGAACCGATATTTTCGTCTGAGGCGGCCAGAAGCAGCTCCATCGCCACCATCAGGCTCTGAACAGTGAGCTGGTAGGGCTTTAGGGTTTAGGGCATAGGGCCTAGGGTTTGGGTTTATAGCGCTTCGGACCATTTCTTGGATTTCCCATTATTGGGCTAAAGAGGATCCTACTTACGACTGTTTTTCAGAGGCTTCAAAGGGCCAACCCAGGCTGTCTTAGTATGTGATCTCGGAATCCAGGGTCTGGGGTTCTGTTTGTGGAAGGGCCTCCTACTCCAGTGAAGCAGAAGCGGCTGCTCTGCATGTCACGACAGTGCGTCAATGACCCCGAATGCTTCCATGGCCCGCCCAGGATAGATATGGGAGTTTCCGAAAATAGGGGACCCTAATATAGTACCCCCAAATAGTAGGATCCTTACTATAAGGACCCCCAAATAAGGTACCCCCTATTTTCGGAAACCCCCATATATCATCAGGTCGGACCAATCGAATCGAGCCTTAGGTAGTTTGTAGAAGGGAAAAGCCTCAACTTAGAATCGTACGGGGCTTGGGGCTTAGGCTGTGGGGTTCAATGCTTCGTAGTCCCAATTCAGTAATAATGTAGAAGAATAGTTCAGGATTCCTTAGTATAGGTATACCGCCATGCTACACCCCCAAACCCTGTTCGAACTATTAAATAGGGCCCGCGTATTAGGCGAGTTGCAGGCAAGGGCAGCTCCACCTGGTCCAAAGCAGTGCAGCGAATGAATCGTCTCCGGCCA
Source organism: Symbiodinium sp. clade A Y106 (assembly GCA_003297005.1). Taxonomy (NCBI): domain Eukaryota; class Dinophyceae; order Suessiales; family Symbiodiniaceae; genus Symbiodinium; species Symbiodinium sp. clade A. The sequence continues at coordinate 78,283 of BGNK01001859.1, read as the reverse complement.
GCCGCCCGGATATTCCGCGCGAACGTGCAAGCCGTCACGGCCTAGGGTCTACAGTATGTCTAGAGTCTAGAGTCCACAGGCGTCCAGGATGATTGGCACCCCTCAAGTCATCACGCCCTTGACCTGCGATCTGAGCCGAGGAATGAGAAAGTGGACAAGAGCAGCGCCTATGAGGAGGCTTCTATGAGAGTGGGAGCCAGTAGGAGCTTCCACTAGAGTTTAGTAAGGGTTTACCTAGACCCTAAACAACCTACCTTTTTAAGGACGTATATAAAGTATTCATAATAGGGAACTTCTTTCGGGTCCAGGTAGGGTGTAAATCAGGGTCAAAGCTCGCGGTTTGCGTTGGAGGTTAGGAAATGTAGAATCGACCCCTTCAAACCCTAATGTAAATGACCTGCACAAGCGACAATCCCCCATCCGCTCCGCCCAGCTGAACAATGACCCTAAATGGACTGCAATGAGTTAATTACTCGGTCACATATTGCATGATTAGCAGGATTGGGGTTTTGGGTTTAGGTTTCAGGGTAGCAACTTGCAATTCGGTAGAATCCCGAAACCCTAAACCCTAAACCCCTAGACCCTCAACCCCAAACCCAAAGCCCCAAGCCCCAAACCCTAAAACGTAGGATCTCAGGATTCAGAAGAGTTGGGTCCTTCTTGGAATTTCCGGGGATTACTTTGTTCAGGGCCTTAGCATAAGGGTGCTACTATTCAAGACTCCCCTTAGAGTGTTCTTTCCAGGATCTTATCATTTAGGGTTCATGTTCGAGCTTTCCTACCTTTTTGTTCATAGGGTTTTGGGTTTGGGGTTTCTGCCTGTTAGCTTAGGGTTTACTCTAATGGCCAGCGGCGTTCTAGAACTCTGGCATGGGTTCCTCCAAGGCCAAGCCTTTAAGTTGCTGGACTCACAAAGATTCCTATGTTTAAGGGTTCCTATAAGCATTTCCGAAGTGCTTTCTTTCACGGTTCCTCTAAAGAGTTCGTTTAAGGGTCATGTTCAGTGTTCCTGCAAGGGTTGCTACCAGGGTTTCTGTAAGGGATGTTGGCGGGATGGCTACCGGGCTGGAACATGTGTGGCGGTCGTTGTGTCCTCTGAGATGCGATCACCGCATGCATAGACCTTTAAGCGCATAAACCTTCGGCTGCGACAAACAGCTTTACTGGTTACAACGTTTCTATGAGCCCCAAGCTTCATGCGGGTTATTTCAGGGGAATGGGCTGCAAGAGCTGCCAGGAGAGGCAACGCAGCGTCCTGGCGAAGGCCGCTGCGGCGCTGGGGGTGAAGACGCCCAAGCAGGAGATGTCCAAGCGGGGACCCAAGAACAAAGAGGACAAGTCAAGTCTCAAGGGCAACGAAGGGAGATCCTTCGGTGATAGAAGCATCCTCAATGGTACTGCTGATGGACAAAATCCTGCACTACCCACAATAAGGAATATACCATAATTCCCATAGTTTAGGGTCCTTAAGGTCATGCAGGATTTTGTCCATCAACAGTATGTCTAGGCCCACATATGTTATCGAAATCTGCCTCTCGGTCACTGCATAGGAAGGCATTTTAGGCCCTGAAGGCTTCGAGAGCTCTCCAAAGCACTACACCCCAAATCTTCATTCGGTTTAGGTCTAGTTCGGCTATGCCTATAGTCATTGATATATGGATACAAAGAAACTAGCATGGGGAAACCTTAAACCCTAAACCCTAAAAGACCAAAGCATCCCAAGGCCCAGCCCGGGACCTTCCAAGCTTGTGGCAATGCGACGTGCCGCGAATGCCGTGCAGCAGAGCAGAAGGCTTGCGAAAGGGCTGACATGGGTTTCCGGGACCGAGGTCCTCAGGATATCGGACGTGGACTTGCGGTTTCAGGCAACCCTAAAGCATAAACCCTAACCCTTAAACTCCAAATTAGGGTTTGTAGTTCTGCGGTACGAACCCGGGTCTTCCTAGCGCGTGCGAAAAGCAACAGGGAGGTTGTGGGAACTTAGGCCTGGACACTCTTGAAGTGAATACGTCTTGCCTTGCGATCATCTTGGGCTAGCAGGCTTGCATCTTTGGAGTTTGGTCGATGTGTACCGAGAGATTTCAACAGTTCATTGCCAACGCAAAGAGCCGAAGAGTTCGGCACTTGCAGGTGGATCGCATCCCCAAGTGGTGCAGCTTTCTGCAGGCGCTGGTTGCCTCGAAACCCTAGAGGGTTGCTTTGTGTCATAGTTGGGTAACATTTTACATTGTTATGGTTACTTAAAGCCAATAAGGAATAAAAATCTATATTTTTAATCCTATCCCAACCATGAACTAAGTTGGAGGTTGGAGAGCAGTCGACGGTGTTTGGGGTTGGGGGCTTCAGGGTTTCTTTGTTTCTTATCGGAGTTCGGTTTAAAGGCTGGCCTAAGGAAATTTCATGTCCCAAGCTCTGCTACAACAACTTGAGCTTAGGTTCATGGCTTCAAGAATCCCCCAGTAAGTAAGATGCAGGCCCATAAAGCCTGAAACCTACACTGCCGGCTTCACTTCATGACTTGCGGACCTCCCCAACCCTCAAACCATCAAATTCTCCACCACCGTTTAGGGTTACTGAAACCCTACCTAGACCCTGAACTTTCATTGCCATTGCTTGGACAACCTCTTTTATAATTATGGTTGGGGTCCTGGCAATCGAAAACGGGGCAATCCCGCACCCTCTGGAAGTCTGGAAGCCCCTTGCAAACCCTACACCTTAAAACCCAAGATTCTGAACCGCAGATTCCTACACCGTAAACCCCATACACCCTAAAATCCAGAGCCCGAAGCCGCAATGAACAGCCACGGAGGAGCGAACGCGAGCCCATGCCGGAGCCGCAGCCAAGTGGGGAGGAGAGCCCACAGCTCAGGCCAGGGCCTTGGCGGACGTAAAAGAGCCTTGTTCCCAGAGAGCCCGATTTAATTAAGGAATGTATAGCTTAAAGCACAATATGGAACCCCTTATAGTTTAAGGTAAATTCCTTAATTAGGGGGTATTGGGCTCTTTGGGTAAGTGGGGTTAGGGTTCATATGGTTTGGGGTCCTACGAGGGCTACTCGGGTTTCGGTCACCCTGAACCCTGAATCGTCACTTTAGGGGGTCTATGAGGGATGGCTTTTGTGCAAACGCCGCAACTCCGGCACCAGACCCAGAGCCGTTTAAAATTTAAAGAGCTCGCCAAGAGCCCTGTCCAAAGGATCTCTTGAAAGGAGCCCTCAAAGGAAGCCTTAAAGGAACCCTTATATCCCTGAAAGGAACCCCTGTAGATCCCTTAAAGGAATTCTTTAGAGGAGCCTCCTTGTGTCTACCGCAGTTTCTGGCCGCTGAGGCTGGACCCACCCAAGGCGGCCTGACATCGCCGGTTTTCGTGCCTTTGAGTTTAGGGTTTAGGGTTTACGGTTCATGGCTTAGGGTTTAAAGGGTTTGGGGTTAGGGTTTAGGACCTGTTTAGGATTCAAGGTTTTGATTTGGTTTCTACTGGTATCTTCTTTTCTATACTCTGCATCGCATGACATGTCTGCTGCTATATACTGTACTCTGAATCTCATTACATGACTCTTGCTGTTTCCAGTGGGTATCATGAACGCCTTTGTTATCGAACTCATCACATTGCGGTCTACCTGTAGTCTCCATGGTAGTTCCGTTTTGGGGGTACCTTATAGGATCCTAATTATCTGGTTAGTTAAGCCAAAACAAGGAACTAAAATGGAGACTATAGGTACAGTCCCAGGAGCAGGGGCAGGGGGTCAAGGTTTGTCGGCAAGGCATCCCCTTGAGCACATTTGGGAAGTGACGAGTCTTTGCTCGTTGGGCCCATGTATGACTTGCACATTGAGGTCTTTTAACAATCCTTTGTATGTATGCAGCCTTGCCTCCAAGGCAAGAGGTTCATCTTAATTATCGCATCTCACCAGCGAATACGCCGCCGGGCCCACACACCGGAAGCACTTCGCTTTTTCTGCTGCTCACAAGCAGGGGTAGTATAGGCACCTGGTAGGGAGCCAATAATGGACTTCGCTGGGGTTCTCTTGTCTGTTTTGATCTGAAGTAACTTGTTCAGGCCCCAGCCAAGGTGTTCGAGGTTTTACATTTTTCCACTGAAGCATCCATCTCACAAGACACAGCTACTAGGGAGACTCGTTACTGCTCCCGTCATCCCTTCTAAGTACAAAGGCGGTTCGACGTCAACTAAAGCCTCAGCATCGCTAGTCCGTCATACCCAATTGAAGGCGCCGTCGACGTGCAACAGCTTGGTCGTTGAGTCGCGGAGCGTATCCAAAGGTCGTTGACCTGGATTTCGTCTTTGGCTTTCGGGGGCTTAATCCTGAGATTTGATGGTTAGGGCTCCTCCAGTATGCAGCTTGCTCTTACCGAGACGCTGCTCCAGAGAAGACATATACACGGCCGCTCAGAACGGGCTCTCTTCAGCGGATTCTTGACTAACTGTTTTCACTGTTCTTTAAGGTTCCTGAAGGTCTATAGACGCACTTGTGGAACTTTACGGTTCTGCAAGGGTGCTTTACATTGACAGCCCATGTTTTTTAACAGTTAAATTCTCTTGATCTGTCTATCTCCGCACGTCAAACAAACTGATGTAAGGGAGAAGGGCATCGTACCCTGCTCAGGTCTGCTCTGATTGAAGTGTCGTTATCTCGCAGCAAGATGCCCAAGTACTGGTAGTGATCGGATCCTGCTTGCTCCTGCTAGCCTTTTGCCAGCGATGACGAACAGCAACACCACAAAGATTGTGGGTTGTGTCATATTGGCAATCGTTGCGCTTGGCGGGTCCATCCTCGCAAAGTACACGGCCAGCTTGTCCACAAAGTTGATGCGCGTATGCAATGCTGGAGCGGGGGGCGTGCTTCTTGCCGTGGTCTTTGCGCCTGGGCTTTTCAGTTGCCATTCTGTTTCTTCTGCCCTTACAGCAGTTCCTGGTCGAATGTAGCACACTGTGGTACATCAGTATATGTATATTATGTTATAGGTATTTTATAGCACACATGCATGTGTAATGGAATTTGCTACGATCGGACCGCATGTCGGGACACGTTATCTAGGCAAACGAGCTGAACTGCAAGCACTGTTTGTGACTTGGTTTGTGTTTTCATGTGTACGTTTTGGTACATGTGCGTGTGTCCTCATTAGAAGGTGCTACGATCGATGCGGAGATCGAGACACCTGGTTTTTGTTTTTTTGAGATGAAAGAGGTTGCATGTATGTAGGTATGTATGTATGTATGCATGTATGTACAGCAGATTTGTATACACTAGTCTTGTAAGATTGTTCAAGCCCGATACTTGTCTGGTGCAATGTTTCCTCTTTGTCTATCCGTCATGTTTTCCGTTTCCATGTCTCAAACGAGTCTTAGCAACTGGTTGTTTATGGAGAGAACCTTGACGACATGTTAATAAGCAATGCATGTCATCGTGGATCACTCTGTTAGCTTCCCATGTTTCAAGCCAGACGTGACACCCCTAACATTGAGGTCTCAAGGAATTCGCAGCCGTATCCCGTTCCACTCTTCTCCGTTTATATTCGACGAACTGAGGTCCACATACTAAGTGAGAGCGCTGAAGGTTTGGCTTCAGCTGGTCAGTCGATCTACGAATTCTTCGAACCAGAAGGAGGCGATACCTGGACCCTGGAGAACTTTAGGGTTCCTTATTATGATTTCTTGTACAAGTCCTGAAAAAGGTAGGTTCTTCAGGGTCCAGGTATGGTTGATTTCAGATCCCATAATCAGGTTTTTACACGACAATAAGCTCTGAAGGCGACTCCTTCCCCCTGGGCTTCGCCCTCTGTGGCTTGGGGTTCCTTGCGAACTTGAGCATGGAAGCGCCACGGCCGCTTTAGAATCACAGGCATCACTGTTGTAAAAAGGCGGATTTGAATGCAGTTGCAGTTGAGCCTTGATCACACGACTCGTGCGCCCGTCTGCAACAACGAACAAGGTGTTCATTCCCGACAAGCACGATTATGAGGGCCACTCCGAGGAAGAATCAGAGAGTGAAAGCCACAGCGAAATGAAACATGCACATATCAAAGTCGACCACCGCCAGTCGTGCATCGGTGGTTTCGCTGCCCTGTTGGGTCTTTACTTGCACTCGCTGATAGAGGCGACTGCCGCGGGCGCGCAGCCAGATGTTGCTAATTTCGACGCCACATTCATTGCCATTATCGCGCACAAGGGCTTTGCCACCTTTTCTGCTGGGTCGCTGATGCTTGGGGCAGTGTCAAAATCAACTTGGTGGATCCTGATGGTGCTCCTCGTGGTAATGGGGCCGGTGGGCGTCTTGACGCTTGGTTCTAGATTGTTGCACCTCTTTTGAAACAGTTCTATCTTGATTTCTTGGGGAGAGCATGAGTATAAATGCATTCATTCGGGCAGCACCCATGGTGCGAAGTTGCGTCTCCCTTTATTCAATAGTGCTTTAAAGCGTTGGGGGGGGACTTAAACGCAGTGATTCGAGGTATTTCGAATGCCTAGTTCCAAAATAGACCCAGTGTTTGCGATCTTTAAGACTTGCTCCTTAAATCCTTTTATTATGAGCCCTAAACTGCATTACTCCAGAGTTCAGAGACCCTAGGCTCCAAGGATCAAAATAAGGGCTCAGGGTTTAGGGCTCAGGGATTAGGGTTTAGGGTCACTATGAAGACTGTTGGGAGTAAGTACCATACCCTAAAAGGTTGTCGTGGATGTCGTAACCCGAGGGAAAGAGACTAAAACTCTCCCAAAGCCCCGAAAAAACTCTCAGTCGCAAGCCCAAAATTCTATAAGACCTTTTATTTAATTCGTACTGAAGCTGCTATAAGCCTCCCATAGTCCTAAAGCCTAAACCTTAAAGCAGCCACCATAAAGCTCAGGATAGGAATGAAGCTGGAGGAGAGTTTTGAAGGACCGGTAGCCTCCGGCCTGGTTTGCTTTACCTCTGGCTGCCTTTTGTGCCTCGAATCTTCGTTCATGGGGTTCTCCTTCGGGTTCTCTACAGGGCTTTATAGGATTCTGCAAGGGTTCTATACTATATAGTAGAAGCCAGAAAGTTGGAACATGATTATCCTCATCCTAGCACTAATCCTCCTAAAGCCATGTTCCAACTTTCTGACTTCTACTATACAGGGGTTTGATAGCCTTTTTTATTCACGACTTTCTGGTTCCTGGGCTTCAGGCTCGGGGCTTTGCGGCTTAGGGTACCAGGGCACAGGGTGCAAGGCCTCCTGAATCCTCACCCTAGGCAACTCAAGAGCCCTGGTCTAAAGGATTTATGGGGTTTAGGGTTTAGGGTTTGGATGCTTAGACTTATATATGGCTTAATCCGAAGCCATTCGATGGCAAAGCCCGAACTTCCGTGAACGTTTGGGCTGAACTACAGCTTGGGTCACTGGGCTGTGAAGTTCCGGAATGCAGGTCTCAGAGACTGAGGACCAAAGTTCAGAAGGGGGGCGGGCATACAGCCCGGAAGCCCCAAACACCATAACCCTGAAACCAGAGACCTCAGACAACCCGAAACAACTACGTTCACGGTATAGAAACCTTGCAGACACCGCATAGAATCCTCCTGGAAGCCTCATGGAAGCCTTCTAGGAATCTCAATATAGAACGCTACACCCAGGTGTATTGCTGTCTACGACATGCTAATGCCGGCCTTCCTTACTGGCAACTCCCAGTGGCGGCGGCGGAGCTTCTTTGTTTCGGTCATCTGCTTCAGCGTGATGTCCTTGCTGGGCATCTGGTCCTAAAGCGGCTTGCGGTTTACGTTTGTAGGCAGCTTTGAGGGTTCTGGGCTTGAGACGTACGTCTTTGGGGGTCTTCAAGGTTAAGGCCTTTTGGCTAGACCCTGCTGGGTCGCCACCGGAGGGGTGATCATTCGAGGTGACCGTTGTCTCTGAAGTACGAAGCCTNTGGGGGTCTTCAAGGTTAAGGCCTTTTGGCTAGACCCTGCTGGGTCGCCACCGGAGGGGTGATCATTCGAGGTGACCGTTGTCTCTGAAGTACGAAGCCTCTGCCACCTTGCCAGGTACATTTTGAAGGGGCAAGGCTTTATAGTGAACGTATCAACTTATTCGTTTACACACGTGTGTGCAGGCATTGTGTCAGTACAGTGATTTATCTGATTGTTTAGTCACTTGTTTCCATGTAGTTCACAGCT